>JAMKCH010016477.1:0-24058 GCA_023653785.1 Ophioderma brevispina
CGAACTGTAAATACTTAAAACAGGAAAATATTCAGGATTATTGGATTTAATTATTTGTTGTACTGGAATCAGAACAGTTGGTGGAGGAGGAGGCTTAGGGGATATGAAACTAATTATTTTCTAGTTAACCGGCCGATGTATTTTAATATTTTTCCTGAAATACATTTCATTTCATAGACAAGATATATGAAGCAGTCATCAGGCGTAAAACTATCAAAATTAATTGGCGAAGTCCCTAATCCCCTCTAAACTTAACTGTTATTATTTTACTTGAAAAAAAAACAACTCATTATTCATTTTTAACAAAGATAGTAAATCAAAATTAATACTGTAGTAATTTTCGGGGACATTAAGGTAATTTTTTCTAACGTTATAACCACATTGTATTGTTCATGACAGGCCGTACGTGTGTTTGTGGTGTGTGGGGGGGGGGGGGGAGGGGAGAGGTGCGGCCGCACCCCCAAATTCCCCAAAAGGGGCAAAAAGGTTCCTTTTTTTGCTGATTTTCTTTAATAAAAGGTCCACAGTTAGAGAAAATGTTGACAAGAAAGTCACACTTTTGGGTGATGAAATGCTTTTACAAAAAAATCCAAAAAAGGCCCATTTAGGGGTAGGTACACTTTTACCAAAAGATCCACTTTTCGAAGTCCCCTACTCCACAAAATAAATCTTGCGTAACGGGCCCTGGTCATGATGTTTCATGATTCTTGGTTGGTTTGAAAAATACAAAACGGGCAAATCACTAGAACGCAAGATTTATGCAACTACTGTGGTAAAAGAAGTTCATTCGTAGGATTCGCTGATGTCCGAGGGGTATCCCGTTTCATGTGCACCGTAGTTTCTGCTAACTATTACTTCCAAATTGATAATTAAATATCAAATTCGTCTCAAATTGGCGTGATTTTTTAACACAATTTAGCGTTCGTCAGCGCTACCCACGCATAAACGCTGTTTATACATGGCCACGTGACGCGTGTTGACCAATTGCGTACGTTGTCACATACGAGGGAACATGAAAACCAAAGTTAAAAAACACATGCGGGTATGTGGAATGCTGAGAGAAGCAGCTTTTAAGATATCTGCTTATATTTGACATTGAACCACCTGGATGTAAAGTAACTTGGAACTGGAAAAAAAATGGAAAGAATGTCCTATGTCCCCCTAACGTCCCCTTATATTTAAAATGTGTTTTTTTTATTTTAATCTAAATCTAAACTTTGATTTGTCCCTAGCGGACAAGAGAGCTCAATCAGGTAAGCGCTCGACTTAAGTGTATGCTCATCCTGGATGCGTATAGGCATGCGTGCGAGCCCTGTGAGATTCAGCTGTGCTTTCTATTCCCTTGGACAAGAAATAAACAGCTTGGTTGTCTCGATTTACCCAGATTTGGACGTGGGTCCGGCTGCGATGGTTATCTCGTGTATGTTTGTTGATAAGGAAAGCGCGGATCACGACTTGCTGCATCCTGAAATGATGAGTAAATGGTGTTATGGAATGTTGGGGCCACAGGATCAGCGACCATTTGTGACAGCGCTTGACGGCCAATAGCATAAGGCGCTATTAAATCTCTGTATTATTATCACTGTAGCAATCTAATCAGTTTATTCTTAATTTAGAAATTTGAAGGAGTACTCAAAGCTGTTCCTAAGGCGATAGTCCACAAAAATTATTATACAAAATAAGAATATCTAGAAAAAAAGAAGAAAAAAGGATATATGGGGCAGGTTTGAAATCTGCCAGGAGGGGTTATTGTATTTTGTTTTGTCACCCGACGATATTTAATGATTTGCTACAAAAAATTTATATAAAGAGGGAAAGAGGTTTCATTATAGGTTTTACCAAATGCTGTAGTAATCCAAATTGTTTCTTCTGATCAATGTGTGATTAAAAGTTGCACCGTATTTACATAATTATATAAAAACAGTGTTTCTAGTCTCTAATGGAGTTTTTCCAGACGCGTTGATTTTCTTCGGTTACGGCTTACCATTTGAAAGCGGTAATGGCTACCAAATGTAAACAGAATGGTCTCATCAATATGGTAAAGATCGTTATAGAGCCTTTTTTTGAAAAAAAAAAGTTTACCTTAAAAAATGGGGGGGGGGGAATTAGTCTTCATCTACTAATTACTGGTTGAATGAGTGGGCGACTTATCAATTCACAACTTCCAAATGGCTTGAATTACTTGCCAGCCACAAGGTATAAAGGTTTCTCTGAGGGCTGCCCTCGCCACAGAATCTAGTTAGGCCAAAGAACTTGAAGCAGGATCGGAGTGAACGTTTGTGGACCCTCTTGATCCAACCTCCACAGGGAAGTGTTTCAGTTCCCATTCAGCTTCTTGTCCTTCTTAGATCAGGTCTTCGTACTTCAGCTTTTTCCTGAGGTTAGCTTGTGATAAGTTCGCCTCAGCAGGTGCCGTAAGTTCAATGATGACGCCCTGCTTATCTGATGGTGGATAGACCGAGATGTCTGGTCTTCTTGAGGTTGTTACAGAGGGGACGTAGCTGAGCACTTATCTTCATCCCACACGATTGCCAATCCTAATAGTTTGTGATAGTCTGCTTGTAAAACATGGCTCCAAAGCACTATAAAGTCACAATGTAAAATCCAGAATTTTAAAAGAGATCGGGTTATTTTGGTATGACAAAATGGCGCATACACTATACGTCAGTATGCAATTTACTTCTTTAATTTCTCATCGTATTAAAGTGGCGTTACGCACTAGATCGTCCACTATGTAAAAACACAAAATGGAATTGGCGGATATTTTGTTAATTTTAGCATTAGGTGTTCCAATATTGACGTATGTGTGTACGTCAGTGTGTAATACCTAAATTTGCATTTTCCTTACCATAGGGTAGCCGTTGATGTCATTGGCATTGGGGTTAAGGCCTAGGATTCATAATGATAATGTTTTATGGAGAGAAGAAAATGTGATTGAAAAAATTCATGATTGTCATTTTGTCATTTCGACAATGTTTATGTTATGAGAGTACATGGTGTTGCTTAGAACGGTACGCGCGGCGTGGATTGCTTCATATTATGGGCGGGTGTGTTGCATATGTTTTCGTTAGAAAATTTAATTACATGGATTCACGACGTATTTCGGCTTGTTTGGTATAATGCCATCGTTTAATGATTTTGTCGGAAGGTTAAATACAAAGAAACACTAATTTTTTTCTATTTTTAGCTATTTTTTAGTTTCAGGTCCAAACACAGCTGTCTGCGGTTTAGCTCGGTCAGACCGCCTTTTCAAGTTGTACAGCCGGGTTTATCGTATTTGAAGATTTTTTCTCGTGATTGCGAGATTCCTCGCGTGGGTTACTGTTGATATAGGACCGTATTCAATTATGAAGTAGCCCACATGTTGGTGGACAAGAGGCATACTTCCAGGGACTAACTACCTTACGCTGTCAATCGATCCATGTCTAGCGATTGCACGGGAGCATTGACAGGTGAATGTATTGTAGTACCGGAATGCGTCTTCTGTCACCAAACATAGCTGCTATGAATACGGTCTATAGATGGGCGTTTATGAGTAATTTGAATATTATGTGTTTGTGGGGGGCCAATCAAGGATGACTTCGATCGTGACTGACATGTATGAGCGATATTGTTGCCAATGAGTATGAGATAGTGTGTGTCATTTGTACTGGGCGCCGTTGCAAAAGTGGGTAGGACCATCAGACTGTATAAATACAGATGAACAAGACGCGAGGATGCACCGTGGTGAGCGATTCGTAATATGTGCAACTGAGTAAAAAAAATAGGCTTCCACTAACCTCGAAACATCCTAGCCCTTGCCCTAATATAAGCAGAAACTGTACGGCAAAATTGTATTGTAGTGTTTTATCTACAGAAATTGTTATGGCAATTGTGTATTACATACGTCTAACTCTTTTTCTTTTCATCATTTACATTCTCCACCTTCTTTGGTTCTTCAAATGTCCATTATAGTTACGAAAGCGGTCAAAGACCTTATTTTTTTCCGAAGGTGGTTCTAAGGACCTTCGGAGAAAAAGAAACGGTCCCGATGAATATTTCATTGTTAAAAATAAAGGCGTGAGTTGAACAAAGGAAACACCTCAGCCTCAGGTGGTACGAAATGAAAGAAATTTAACAATTAGTGAAAGAAACTGATAAAAAGTTATTGTGGAAATCGATTACCATCTGCTTGTTAGCTTATCTGTCGATTACAATCAGCAAAAGTAGTGATGCAAGTTCATGCAAATTCTTTTTCACTATTTTAAAGGTGCCAGGATGCAAATGGAACGTGATTTGTGGTTTGTGTAGGTCTACAAGGAGGGACCAGAAAGCATTCAATATTTGGGTGGTGATGACGTTCATTTGTGATCCCATTGATTTATCAGAGAGTAATAAAAATCCAGGTGGACTGGTTTGTACTCCTATTCTGACACCGATGATAATCAATAGTTTCACAAATTATGTCACTGGTAGTGTATCTTTCTTCTGGCCTCTTTATTGCATTGGAAAATCCCACAAAAGGATTGGAGTAGGTTTATCATCTCATTCCTGGGACCTTTTTAAAGCCAATGCCAGGTCTTCCATATAATTTGCGCTTCAACATATATTAATACAGTTTTGTTTCAAAATTGAAAAAAAACAACATGTCTTTAAGTCAGAAAAATGACAATATATTATTGATATCAAAGTAAAAACGTTATAAACATTTCCGTATGATTGCCGCCAATTTTGATCACCACAGAGAAAATTTAAATCATGATGGTATATTTAGTACATAGTGAAAGACTAGTGAATGCCTCAACCAAAAACCTTTTAGCATATTATGTTCAAGAGTCCGCCTCAGTTTAATCGATCGTTATGCTTTTATACTGGACACCACTACTAATCGATTTCTGACCAGGGAGTCCCTAGAATTCCTGAGACCACCGTTTTATTTTTGACTTTTTAAGTCATACAACGTCACCATGCCGAGCAACGTCACCATGCCGACCAGGGCGACTCCATGGGCAAAATTTTTTAGTTAATTCTGTAATAAGGCCAATCTATATTGCAGTAGACAGTAGATAATACATTTCTTTCAGACCGCAAAGACATATTTTAAAACATACTTAAAATTAAAAAAATTAGCTGTTAGTACACTTTAAATATTTTGCCCTTTTATTGTGGAAATAAACAAGATTGTAAACAATTGTGACTCAATACAAACGCTTATTGTGATTATCGGAATTACCATCTGCTTGATGGTCAATATATGACTCAGAATCAGCCCAGATAGTGCATTCAAACTTATGGTATCATTTTTTTTTCATGTTAAAAAGGCACTTTCAAATTCATTGTGCCTTTACTTTAAAATTTAAACAAGTTGAACAAATACTACGCGTAACGCCAGATCATTTATACGGGATTTTTAAAAATAAAATGAGGGAAGAAAGCGTATAAAAGAAAGAAATTTATTGCCTGGATTTCTTTATGTAAACACAATGAGCGCTAGTGATAGCTGTAAGATATAGCCTATTTAAGAATTACCTCAGATATGTTATCTTATTCAGGCTAAAACTTTTTTTGTTAGAACTAACCTGCGTTGACCAACATTCCGTAGTGTACCGCGGATAAACTCTATATCAAGATCTTAAATTCGTAGTGTCAGAATCCGGGATCAAATATACGTGTGAAAGGGTTATTAAACTGTCCTACTTAAATATCAAAACCTGATATCTAAATAACAATTAGAAAACGATTAACCAATAAGATAATTTTCTTAAAGATGGGACCATTTCTAAATTCAGATCAGGCTTCCCTGACAATAACATTGTCTTCGAAGAGTAAACATATTATCAACTAGACCTTGGTGTTAAGACTCATGCAAAGATGAAATAACATCCCAATTGTGGTTTGAAAAATTTTTTTTTAAGAAAAAAACAGTAACGCTGCTCCGATATTTAAAACCAAAACGAGGAAAAAGCTATCTCAATTTTACTGAATATTTATATAAATCGATTTCTTTAGTCTTGATGTTAGATCAAGAATCAAACAAACACAACCTGTGATGAAAAAATAATGGAGTTTTGCTAAGGTATGGCTTGCGTGTTAGACTCACCAGACTCTATAAAACACTTATTTTTCATACGGTGTTCTTCTCTTCCTTATCTATTACATTAGTGTCTGGCATGATGTGCGATATCGGGCTAGCTTCGGATGGGACTATAATTTATCCCGCATGGCTCTGCCGTGGTGCTTTGCATCTTATCCCTTTGGCTACTACGCGACGCATAACCCCCCAGGCCGCGCGGAAGTGGCTGTAAGCCTGCCAAAACTAACACTGTGGATCCGTCTGCTCATCGAGTCCACACGGTAAGGGTATTTTCGCCGCTGACATGAAATTCAGTTTGTAGACTTAATGGCCCCATCTTTTTGCACATTCATTCGGGGACATTGAACTATATTATTAAAGAACAATACCAGAATGTCTGAATCTTAAGAACGAAAATGAATTTTATTATGGTAATCACACCATTTTTGGAAAAAATACGATTTTGAGGACGTCACGGCATTGATTTGGTTTAATTATTTGCTTCGGGGGACCCATTCAGGTCAAAATGACGTAGTAGCCTCATTGTGAAAAAAACATCCGATTATCGTCATCGTAAACGACGGTTTTGAATCAGTAGGAAAAGGTAAATTTTGTATCTGTTTCTACATAATACAACGGTGTCTTTTGGAAAAACTAATAGCACTTTGGGGCAGAGGTCATGTCCAGACACGCTTGATTTAACATAGTCTCACTTTAATTATATCGGATCTCCGTCGGGCCCCCAGAGCAAACTGATATCTGATACCACTTACACGTGACCGGGTACCTGACACGTGACACCCAACTATTCATCTCGTTAAATAACCTGTTAGAACTACAATACGGCAAGCAGCAAGCTTCTGTATCTCTGTTGTCACAGCGTAATCGATCAAGATGTAGACTATACGTTTTGTTCTGTACGGTTATGACACGATCTGCTCGATTTGGGCATTTGGGATTTCCAAACGGTGGTATTTGAAAACTGCTACATGCATTTACTATGGCAGTCTTCGGTCCCCAGGACATTAAAAAATCATCTCTTTAACCTTTGTTTCAAAAAGATCTTAAGAATAATCAATGATAAATTAAGAACAAAAATGAAGTTTTCCAGCAATCTGCTTCTTTAAAATTACCTGTGCATAAACCAAAACTCCAACATACTTTCCCCTTCAAAAAGTAATCTCTATCAAACATATACCTTGAACAATGACGCGCCATGGCGACAGACTTATGCGAGTCTGTAGGCCACTGCAACCTATACACTCTAAATCAAAACAGCACCTATTATAATTATTATAACACCCCAAACATTGCCCTGCACTCCTTTGATTAACCCTTACCCTTGACTGGCATATGTTGGCAAAATTTTCAGCTATAAAGGAAAATAAAAAATTCCTTTTAAAAGGAAAGGGGCGCCCCAAGGAGTAAGTCTTGTTTGGGTTGTTCTATGTGGATTGGGAAATACTTATGTAAGAAAGAAACGATAGGACACAAATCAAATTGAATTCGTGAAGTTTTAATTGCAACTTGCTATTAACAAAAAGGTGTTTGAAATATATAATATATAATATATATTATATAAACAGAATCAGGCGTATCAAATTAGTAGTATCAACTAGTACTGGCAGTTTTCATGCAGAACCAGTCTATGCATGGTCGCAATCAATCAGACTTAATGTACTATTGTGTGATGATGTCGGAATCGTCGCCTCAAGAAACACAACGATGGCGCATAAGACGCAGCGCGAATGGCGCCAAGTCGCAAGCGCTGTTCGAGAGGTGGAGATGGTCGCGCTCATCCTTTGAGGCTAGATTAGGACAAAAATACAACATAATTTAAAATGATACATATCTTAAGAGGTACAATAGTATAAAAGTGGCTGGACCACCGTGAATTGAAAAATAGGACCGTGATGATAATACGGCACAGACGCAGTCCTCTGAAAGAAATTCAAAAAAGGTTATGAGGTAGTCGTTTCACAAAGTTTATATTTGGTGTTTATGTCCTGCAAACTGGATACCAGTTTCCGAACGTTTTGTTTGAGAGGGCTGTCTGATTGGGGGGCCATCATAAATAGTAATTTTTCTTTCTCGGCGAGGCATAAGTGTGCAGGCAGCGTTTTGTGGTGGGGTTAAAAGGCGCTGCCCGCTGGATTCTAGAGCATCACCCAGTAAGGTTTTGGTGACGAATGAGATACCAATATCTGACCACCACGTCGGGAAAATTCAAGGAAAAAATATGAAACTTTTGCAATATGAAAATCTGCCGGGGACCCGTTGTTACGTGTAGCCCCAGGAGAGTTGTAAAGTTTAGCTTTGGGTCAAATTGTGTGGAACTGCTCTAAATCTAATTTAAAAAGCTCAATTCTGATTTGTTAGGCTGGGAAGTAAAATATTTATCCAGTGCTCTAAATAATGATAGTGGTTAATATTTGTACGATTATAGGGGTTAAGGGTTGGCGTTACGTTTCGAAGTAGCTCATTGTTTGTGTTCAGATGCTAGTTTTTGTCACGTACAAAAAGGGGAATAAACCAGTCCATTGGCCAAACATTGTTCTTGAATAACTATAACATAGTATGTCGCAGCTAATTTCAGATGCAAATATCTCAAGTAACTCGCGTCTAAAACCAGTAAACCTAACACACACGCAAAAAATTCTCATCTGCATAATGTACATAGGCAAGTTTCATTTTTTAGTAGCACAAATATGACCAACTTACCCTAACAACAACCCTCATCCGCATAATGATTGTATGCACTGATCCAACTATCCACGTTATGGGTGACAAGCCTGTCTCTGCTCTTATATGGCAAAAACGCTGAATCTTGAATAATTCCTACCTTCCAAAAACACGCTTAATTTCACTGCAGTCAAGTGTTACCCACGATCTCAAGTTATCTTTTCCATCCATCATGTTTACCTGTGAAACCAATTTCCAATTAGAGCTAATTAGAATGGCGGGAATATAATAGAATGTTTTCTGTCCCTCAAAATGGCTATAGGTATATGGTACTTACTTCCAACAAATATGAAAGACCACCTCTATGCGCTTGAAGCACTATGAGTTTTATGGACTGCTGAACTCTTTTATGAATATATGTATTTTTAAAAACTGACGCATGGACAGTAAAAGCTGGCGCCAGCCTCACGCAGGTGTTTAACATGTTAGATAAATGTGCCTAATTTGAACCGCAACTACGAATTGTATTATTACAAAGTCTTGTTGATCAAGAAGTCGGGTTTACTATTTTTTTTTTTTTAAGAGCGTTTTTTTTTTTATAATTATATTAAATGTAATTTTTGCCTATATGTATATCGTTGGGTGTATTACATAGTTACGGATTTTGAATTTTCTCATCATTTTTATACGAAATTAGGGAAGAATGTACACATGAATACCATAATCTTCAAACATGCCAAGTGCCGAACCTTGCAAATTAACAATCTTAATTAGAATTTTGCAATTTTAGACGTATGTTGCATAACAAATTTTGGTGATCTTACATCTGGACGGACTTTTGAACCCCCTTCAAATGAAGTGTATACTTGATTTCCCACAGGCTTTTTAAAATACTTTTGGTTCGTACAATATGCTCATATTTATAACTGACACACGCAAATATGTAATTTAATTTATTAAATATGATATTAGTAGAAATTTATATTTATTTACGTTCAAAGCGGTGAATCGCGCAATCCACACAACATCCTGTCATTATGTAATCAACCAAATTGAGCAAATTCGGCGATGACGACGTTGGTTTGACGGATGTTCATAAAACGCCGATTGTTTGTTTATATCTATAGTGAACGAATGTTGAATACCGCTTTAGTATAGGGAAAATTCACATCCTGTCACTCGTCATGACATATCGGCCGATTGCGTATTTTTGATGTTACGGATATGGTGGTAAACGTTCTCCACTGTTTTACAAAAACTCCATTTTTATCAAGTAAGAATTCATGGAAATATTAGCTAATATAATTTCCAGTTGTAATTTTCGTTTCTTAATAATCGGATTGATTGTTTGGATCGTAAATGTGGGGGATGTGTAACGGACCCTCCAAAAATTTCGTATTTGTTTAACAACAACCATCCGTCACTATGTAATACCACCCGACTATATAAACGTCTGATGACTTCTGCTAGGAAAGTGATGGACGGCCATCGGACATGTTTTGTCTAACACTTGCGTGCGCTGGCCATCACCAGAAATAAAAGCTCATCCTTTTTCACAGTGGCGAAACTAGTAGTTAAAAATGTCAAATCATTGTGAATCGGACTTAAAATACCTTTAGATTAACTATCGCTATTCTCCAACCTTGGCCTTGTTAGCTTCATAATTGTTATAGTGAGGTCTAGTATGCGAGGTTTACTTGTTCAATCACGAAAGAGCACATGGATGGATTTTTTCCAATACTTGTGTTGCGTATGTGTGTTTTGGGGCCTTTTGGCGGGCAGTTAACTATTCACTGTTTTACAGAGTTAAGGTTTTAATCCTTGGACCTAAAAAAAGGAACATTTCGTGATCCACACGTCGTCGCCCCGACTTACTGCAAAGAGTTGAAGAATTTTAAATCATCTATTTAGCCTTAGTAACCCACGTGTACATAATCTTAACGTGCAGCTTTCCGTAGCCGCCCCCCCCCGGGTAACTGTCACCCTGATTGTACAAATATTGGCAATAGATGTTGTATTTATTATATACGACTAGGAAATTATATCATCTTTCCGTATTTACATAACCAAACATAAGCAGGAAAATTTCCGTAGCCCCCCCTGGGTAACCGTGTCCCCTCGAGTGAAAAATATTGGCAACGACTGGGAAAATCCCGAGGCCTTGCCTGGGTACACCTGCCCTAGACCTAATATATTTTAATGAAGATCAAAGCTGAAATGATTTTAGCTTTACATTGCATGAAATGTACTGTTAACTTCTACAACACACATCAAGGTACATAAATAACACAATTTCTTATCTGAGAAATAAGTCTTGCGATATATTAGCATTGATATTATAAAATTCACGTTTATAATAATCTTCAAAATAAATCATTTCCTCAATTGACATTCTATTCATAAAAGAAGCCTGATGTAGCTATTGTTATAAAGCAATAAGAAATATAATCATTAGATGCCAACCAAGTTACTGACAGACTCCTGCAGTAACTTGCCTACCCCACCCCCCAAGACCAAGAAACAATGAAAAAAAAAATGAATTTGACACATACACCATGAATTTTCATTTTGATACTGCAATTAATTGTAAATTAAGGCAGTATGACAACTTTGGATATTTATGTGCATGGAAGAGGTAGAGGAGGGAAAGCCATAAGTCCTGGATATTTATTAAAAAAATCAAGACCCTTCTCAACATTGTCTTGGAAAAAAGCAATTCCTTGTAGGGAAAGATGAACGCCATCAAAGATATTTAAGGAATGGCAAGACTGGATGAATATGTGGCCATGCCTGATTAAGTATGCATTTCCCAAGGATGAACATACCTTGTGAGCAAATTTATTGATGTTGATGGCACATCGCTTTCCCGCCCCTTTCTTTACCTCACCATGATAAAAAAGCCTTACCAATATGTCCGACCAAATTATTCTAGTGTTAGGCAGCAAATTCCTTACGGCCCATAGATTCTCCTCCAATATGTCATTGGTACCAAGGTGATGTATTATCGTTTACGAGTATGACCAAAGCCGCAGAAACCTGCCCAATCTATTTCCCAGTCCAGCAATTCTGGCATCCCAAGAACCTTTCATGAAACCAAACCGCCACCATCCAACTGCGTTTGACCTTCCCCTGCACGCTTTATGATGCTGTCACCGACAATCCAGGTGTAAGCGTGCCCTGTGAGAGACGAATTTGAAAAAAAAAAAAATGGGGGAAAGCATGCTTGTTGGATGATGCCATGAAAGCTTTTATTCATAATAATAACCTGTGAATGATAATGCTTAAAAGGACGTATTTGTCATAAAAGAAGCGCTTTTGTAATTAAAATCGGCATCCCCGATTGTAATTTAACGGCGGAACTGGAAATATCAAATTTCTGTCTGTCCATTGTGAAATTAGTGCCACCTCACGAAAATGACCTCTAACTTGACTTGCCTGAACCAACCGAACAACTAATGGATGAGCGTAGACACGTACATGGCGCTATTTCGTGGCTATATCATATTTGAAGGACCTTTCCAGCAGCCGCCGAATTATTATCGGAGATCTCCGATATTAATTATTCTAATTACAAAATTCCTTCTTTTGCGATTTTACCATTCACAGGTATAGTTTACAAGCCAGTTGCCAATGCAACTGTGCAAAAATCTCAACATTGATGGAAAATTGGGGATGCTCTTCAAAAAATGTGCTGTTATTGCTTTAACTCCACAAATAAAATTGATCAAAGTAACGTCCGACTGTGTGATTACATCCAAAACCTTAGCTATAATTGCTTTCAACTTTTCATCTGGAACACATACATACTGTTGTACAGAATCTATTTCTAGCCCCAGGAAAAACCAGTCTTTGTCAAAGACGTCTCAACCAGTATCGCCGGAGGCGCGTGTCGAAGGCGAAACCCAGTGGCGTAGCCAGGTGGGGGCAGAGGGGGGCAGACTGCCCCTCTGAAAAACAAAATGAGGGCAAATCGGGAAATAAAAGACTGATATTCATGTTAAATCAGCCCCTTTTCGGACTTTTTTGCTCTGTGACCGGGAAAATTTTGCCTGTGATCGGGACATTTGTTGCACCTACCGGGAAATTGCCCCCTTGGAACCACCAGGCTGGCTTCGCGCCTGGGGAAACCTTCGAGTGGAGAGAGCATGCGCAAGAGACTCGCCGCGAGAAGGCGCTATACCACATCGTGTACAGGGACTGTAGGAAATAAAAATAAAGCGCACCGCCTTGACGAAAGGCTACAGAAAAACTAACTTCGTTGAAGGACCTAATGACTTTTCTGTGACCAAAGGAACACCCAACATTTTGCATAATTCTTCAAAGCCTTTGACAAAGTAATAACATGATAACCTACTTGATTTATCTGTGATTCTTACAAAGTAGTAGTCATCAGCATAGTGACATAGTATGTCCGACCCCGACGATCTTTTAAAGACCCACTCGACGAATGTCGGGAATTTTTTCGAACAAAGCGGGGAACATGACGCCCCCATTAGAAGTGCTTTGTCCACATAGTAATCGCCAAACAATTTCAACTGGAAATCATTTGGATGAATCGCCAATAAACGAAAAGCCGACTCGATGTCGGCTTTTGCCATCAAGGCCCCTTTTCCAACACTTGCAACAAGCCTAACCGCAGCATCAAAACTAGTATATTTAACATTGCAATAATCACGATCAATTCCATCATTAACTGATTCGCCTTCTGGGTAAGAAAGATGCTGTATTAACCTAAACTTCAGGTTTTGGAACCAAACCAATTGGTGAAACTATTAAATTGGGTAATAGCTTAGCACTGAAGGGACCCGCGATTGGTTCTAACTTAACCTCCTTTTGCACTTTATCAATGGCCGCCTGGGGTTCTTGATTAATAGACAAAGCACTGATGTGGTTAAGATCCTCGGTATTAAAATCTCCAAAGACTTAAAATTTGATTCCCATGTTAGTGACGTTCTTAAGCGTGCAAGTGGTCGGCTTTTTATGCTTAGCATTCTTAAAGGAGAACCCGTATAACGAATAATATTAAACAATATACACTAAAAATAATTATTGACCACGTATCGAGTGGTTTCATAGAAAAATGGAATTACATAACGCTAATAATGAATTAAAACCATCTAGTCTGACCATGTGCTATTTAAAAATCGCGCTAGTGTATAACGTGTTATGCGATACGACCGGCACGTTTGAGGGTCATACATGCAATAGAAATGCACCTTAGGAAAGCACAGTTGAAGGTGTATGACGCTATGTGCCGTGCGTATCGCTTAACACAAACACATATCCCATATACATACAGTAGCGCGAATTCAAATAGCGCATGGTCAGACAAAATGCTTTAATTCGATTTTATTGGTAGTATAATTCCGTTTTTCCCATGAAACCAACTCCACTTGTGTTCAATAATTGTTTTATATAACGTATATTGTTAATTATTCTTGATACATGTTCTCCTTTAAATCGTTTGGTCTCATTAATTAAAGATGTGGTTACGATTTGATTTGGTTCCGTCCCCCTTCTGGAATATTCGGGGTCCTGTGTCTGGCACCTGGGATAACAGAAGAAAACAGCACTGCTCCTTGGAGTGTATTCATATAGAACCGGCCTGTAAAATTATTTTTGGTTTCAAATCCACATCGTATGAAGATGGGCACTTAGTGAATGTGATTTGCCAGAACTTAGAAAACGTCGTGACGAAGATCTGTGTTGATTTTGGCTAAAGGTCCTGTTAACTTCCAAAGAGTTTCGGTCATTGTTACCCTCAAGTAGATGTGAGGAGGTGAAATACTCCCTTAGAGAAGTGCTCAAACATTGACGGTACCTAAAACACGTAACCAACGTTCTCTTCAAAACTAGAAGAACTGCAATTCCATACATGACTAAACTTTTAAATGAAAACCTTAAATGAGTTTTATCGCTAATTTTTCAAGCTTTTTGATGAAATAATCAGTCTGTAATAGTCTGTACACTGCCGGCACGCTGGTATGTGCGAGAGGTTGTGCAGCGTTTTGTGTAGGAAGAGGGTCTTGTGTGCGTGCTGGTTTGTGTGAGTGTTGGTTATGTGATCGAGTGCTGCATGGCAATGCGTTTGGGGGAGAGCGAGTGAGCGTGCCCTTTGTGGTGCGGTATGCTATTGTTATATGGCCTCCATTTTTTCTGTATTAAATCTGTTTAAGATATTATGTTTCTCAATTTTTTTGCGAAAAGATTTCTCAACTGGAAAAGGCACTTTGTTTATTATAAAGAGAGAAAGGGGAATACCCCTAGTTTGTTTTGCTAAGTGCACCTGCAAGATTGCACAATAGGTAAAGTGGGGAAATTCCCAAGGATTGCTAAACTTAGGAAACTTGTTTCTGTTTAATCAAAGATCAAAACCTTGTAAGAAAACCATGGGAATTCCCCCACAAAGTTATAGGTTTGGAAAGTGATTTGATTCATATGAAGTAATTTATGTGATTTTCAATTGGTCAGCTAGTGTAATGGTTTTTGTTTTTGCCACGAGGATTATGTACTGATTATTGTTAGAAGGGGAATCTATCGGTGAGTAGTTAAATACTATCGACTGGAAGGATTCTCTGCCAGCATCCCTACAACAATAGGCTAAAGATAACTTGTTTTACTCTGCATTAAGGCGCAGACATCAAGTACCTAGTGCCAGTATTTATTTATTTTATTCCATGTGAGCAGAGTGTGTAATTATCTACTGTCGTCCCTTTGAAGCAAAAGTGCTGGGAATCAAAATAAGATTCCAAATGTGGCCAAGATAGAAATCGTGGTGCTTATCCTTGGACTGATTACTGTGGGATTATGTCCCTTCGAGGGACTTAATGTTACCTTGTCCGTCTTGAACTGCTGGACAAAATTATCTCCAGGAATATAACACCTGAGGAGTTGAATTATGTGAACTTTGCATCCTGCCAGTTTGGATTCTTCGCTGGAGGACATATCCCCGTTGAACTGCAACGCCTTCAACATAAGATACTGGAACTCTTTATAAGTATAATAAAATGTGTAATATATGTTATTTTGTTTTGGACAATACCAAATTCTTGAACCAAATCAAGTAAAGATCATTAAAACTGTTTATTATATATAATTTAATCATTTTGTGAACATTTTTAAAAAAAATTTGTGTTTGAAAGGTTTTCTGACCTTAGACGTCCCTACGAGACGTCATAACACTATGTTTTAAATTGAGAGTGTGTATTAATGTTTTATACTATGTATTCATACTATTATTATTTTTTATACATTGGCGCTTAGTAACATTTGTATGCCGATTAAATGTTTCCGATCTTTGTATATTAATTATATATGTGCTTTTTACTATGAAATATTGTTTGCAGTCAAGCTTCCTGCTACGAAAACTGATATTTTGTTAAGAAACCTTGACCAACCTAGCGCAAGATTTTTGGAGCATCGCGCGCATCCCCTACAGTAACCTAATCTAAATCCATTTGTGAAACCCATCTGTTAATAAGCAGCTGACGATCTAGCGGATCTAAGTTTCTAATAATGGCATAGTTGGCATCATATTTATGGAGAGAATATTTGCAACATATGCATAAGCTTCCTATTTGATATGTTTTGCATGTATGTAATATTGCATGACCTAGTTTTGACGCTTAAACTTTTCCACGCGCTGTTTTCATGAATATGCTGAATGACCTTGTGTGTACAGTGGAAGCATGTGTGATTGTTATTGCATTGTCCGCGCGTGCACCATATTTGTTGAAGTTTGAATCAAAACAAACTGAATTTCTTTTCTCCCAAACAGGTCGTAAAACTAATATCATTATCGCAGACAGTGTCCGAAGTTGCCCGTTATTCCAATTTTGTCCGGAAGTTGGCCACATTTTGGTGAATAAATGAGACCCTTGTCGCTTATCCGATTTTCACTTTGCGCTATCCGATTTTCACAGAGAAAATACTGTTTTAAGCACATGATCCGTGTGCAAAGTATTGATAAAATAGACGTCCCATCGCCATATTACCACAGCATTGTAAGGTACATCGATGCAATGGTGATGCACATGCATTCAGCATTAACTTCTCGTAGTACGTTGTTATTTAGCCATGTAGGCCGAATCAAAATCTATTTCAAGTATTTATGTTTTTAGGAATATACAAGATGAATAAATTCAGTTATAATGGTGAGTATTACTCGGATACTCGTATGGCTGGTTAACTCCGTATTTTATCCATGCCCATAGGAGACATGCCTGTGCTCTTGATCAAGTGCTTTACGGAAGGGACTACTTGCAAAGTGGTTAAAGCGATCAACTTTCATAACATGTAAGAGTCCGCATGAATAACGAGTCATCATGTTATTGGAGTAATAAACAAATATCACAACAAATGGAGCCATATATAAATCCTTATTCCATTTTGTGGCTTGGTGATTAAAATGTGATATGACTGGTAGAAGTTCAAAAAATCACCGAAAAGTATCCCCAGTGAGCTATGTCCCTCTGTCTCTTCAATGAAATGTTCTTGGTTATGTTAATGTACTAAGTTAAAGAGATAAGAGCATTCCAGCAAAATATGACCCCTCCCATGTTTCCCAAACAATACAAATATATTAAATCAAACCTGGAGGGACAATAAGCCGTAAAAGCCATCTTCTGTAATATATGCTTTTGTATTTCGTTGGGAGGACAGATATCCGAGTATGCTTTGTTTATGGGGCCGATCAGGACAGCAGGGGCGTATTCAAAACTTAGTGTTTTGTTTCTTTTATTTGTTCAATAAACGTACGAAATGTCATCGTTGTATAGTTATGCAACCTTATTCGGCATTTTTAATGTAATTTTGAACCTCAATTGACCTTTTGTGACCTCTAGCTGACATTGAACTTGACCTGTCAGCGGGTTCCATACCAATTTTTTCAAAATTAATTCTCTACCTCTCTGGCAAATTTGATGCTTTTATAGCAAATCACCATTTTTAATACCATTATCTGCTTAACTAACATTACGATTCTGTGGTAAAAAGTTGACCCAACTCACTTTCGGGACCAAATTGAAGAAAACGGCAACTCCCGGGCACTGTCAAAGTTGGTGTCATTGTTTAGATACGCATTTTTCTTCCCCCAAGTTAGATTTCGTCTCCAATATCATACTTTAGAAATACGGCGGTTTCACAACATCCATGTTTTCACAAAAACTAAAATCAATGTAACTCGTCTTAGGAGCATGCTATCTCCGATTTTTTTGGACGAAGTACCCGAATTTCGGCTGTATCCCTCAATCTTTTTGTTTTTCGTCTCACAATTAAACCACCACTGCGCATTCGGGGATATCCCTTCTTGTCGTCACGTCTAATATCTTGTTCAACTGAGAGTGCCCAGCTGTCTTCTGTCGTCGATGATCATGGAACATGTAAGAGTACTACCCCTGCCGAGAATCGGCCTTTGTTGGTCTAATATGCTTTTAACAATGAGTTGCCAATTAATCATTGGGCTAATCGGCGTTGCGTAATGCAATTATGGGAAGAGCTTCTCCTTCTCCGCCTACTCCCTGGTTGAATTGGTCCCTTCCTTGTGCATGCACTGTGGGGTGCGAAAGGAACTTGAAGAACCACCCTGGACAATTGTTATGATTGCGAAGGGAAACCACTGTGGACAGGTGTTGCAACGTACAAAGCTTAGCTACAATTTCCCAATTTATAATCGGTCACAACCTTTCTGACATAGCTTGTTGAGCATTCTTAAACTGAACATCGTAACTTCGCCAACCCCACCACCAAAGAGTGAAAGCTGTTCTACGGACAATATGCAGATATTCAACTCTGAACACAGTGGGGATAAGCTTTCAAAATAGACGCATGACACCAGAAAGGCCGAAGTCCATGAATGAATGGATGAGATAATGCGTTTAGGTCTGGTATCTGTGCAACGATTTTACCCCAAGGGGGTGAAACCCATCAAAACCAGTCGTACGTGCTGGGCAGATGACAGTTTGAAAAAATTTGCACGGAATAATTTTAGTTTGGGTGCTTTTATACACACATAATGTCAATTCGATACAAACAACCGGCAAAATATTCAGTTGTTGGATGTGGGGTGCTATTGGTGGTTAAATTTGTCCACCCATGCCACACACGATGAAATGAAACATCAGTCTCTTGAAATAAACCGCCCAATGAATACATCTTTTTCACCTAAGCGCGCATTGCATTATGAGCAAAAAGAGTATCTGAGCACAATGATCCAGGTGCACTATTATTACACTGGCATCTCTAACACATACTCAATTTCTATCACTACCGATTAGTGTATCATATGCAAAGCGGCACCCACAGTATGTGGAAGAAGCGGAGGCGCCATTGCTTTTCTATTGTGGTACTCTATGTTTTCTTTGTCGTCGGCAAAACATTCGAGACGGTGAATTTATAAAGATACGTAACGTTTTGCCTTCCTATCATATAGAACCTCTTTGGTTGGGTCTCTATGTTTTCTTTGTGTCGCCAAAACATGCGAGACGATGAACTTCTAAAGATGACGTAACGTTTTGCCCTCTATGATTATAGAACCTCTTTGATTTTACCAATTTTATCTACTGATACTGAAAACTCCCTTTTTCAATTTACGCATATGAACTAAAAGAAAACCCAAATCAATAAATTAGCCTTCATGATATCAAGCTTGCCTGCACAATCATACCTCAAGGCATTACACCAACTGATTAAAGAGGATTAAATATGCTATGGTTAAGCTTCACATGCAAAGCCAATTGTATATTGAATTTGATATTGATGTCATTTCTTCATGACCATATAATTTAAAAGTTAAAACTCGCAGAAAAAAAATTAATCCTCAATCTATTACTTTTTAAGTTAAATTGTTTACTTTGGCCTATCTTTTCCACGGAAGTTATGAATGAATGGAAAATGGGCGCGGCGAATTGTTGATTGACGTCCGAGGAGTATCCGACAATAAAAAAGACCCCAAGATATGTACGGGCGATATGTATGTATATTTCTAGCTTTTAGACGGTTTCTAGGGGACGGTGGCCATGGTGTAGTTCTAAAGGGGGGCCGATATTACTGTATATCTGCAATTTCTAGATTTCTAAGACCGTTTTGTAGGAACGACTGTGTAGGGCGAAGTAAGTTTGTAGTTTGTAAAAATTGCACGCTTATATCTGATATTTCAAGATTTCTAGATGGCGGTAGGGGACGAGAAGATGATTCGAGACCTAGATGGCCATGATTAGGTTAGAGAGAGTCTTGTATATGATTATTTCTAGATTTCTAGACGTTTTCTAGGGGACGGGGGCTGGCTGTGAGGGCGAGTTTGTAAAAATGCACGCTATATTGAATTTATAGACAGCGGATATGTAATTGATGTTACTAGATTTAAGGACCGTTTATAGACGGTGGCCATGTAGTCTAGGAGGAGGCGATATATATCTGATCTTGACGGCGGTGTTGGGCGAACGAAGTTTGTAGACATTGCACGCTATATCTGATATTTCTAGTTTGGTCGAATGTAATCTGATATTTCTGATTTCAGAGTTTCTAGACGGCTGTGTAGGGCGAAGTTTTGTGAAAGTGCTAGAATCTAGCACTGCGTTGGTGTATTCAGATATTTCTAGATGGCCATGATAGTTCTAGAGAGGTCGATATACTATCTGACATTTCTTAATTTTCTAAATTGCTGTTGAAAGGTAGAAGTTTGTAGAAATTGCCACGATATATCTGATATTTCTAGACTGGGCGATATGTATATATATTTTAGATTTAACGGAGGAGTCGTTAGGTGCATCAGATATTTCTAGACCGTTTCTAGACGGGTTTTTGTAAGGGCGAAGTTTTATAAAAAATTGCACGCTATTCTGGTATTTCTAGACAGGGCGATATGTCTCTGATATTTCTAGATTTCTAGACCGTTTTCTAGGTGCTTTGTATGGCGAAGTTTTGTATAAATGCACGCCTATGATTATGTATCTGATGTTTACAGATTCTAGACCGTTTTTTCTATACGCTTGTGTAGGGCGAATTTGGTATAATTTCTTCTACGCTAATATCCTAATATTTCTAGACGGGGGGCGATGATGTATCTGAGGTTACTAGATGTCTAGACCGTTTGCAAACGGAGTTAGGTGTATTAGATACACCTCTTTTTTCAATGACTGATCATGAAATAAAAGTAAACCCATCAATAAAATCCTTCATATCAAGCTGCCTTGCATTGCTGCACAATCATATCCTAAAGGACACACACTGATGAAAGAGGATTTAAATAGTGCCTATGTTTAAAGCTCACAGCAAAAGCCATGGTACTATACGAATTTTATATTTATTTTCACTTCTTATGACATATATTTAAAGTTAAAATCGCAGCAATTATTCCTCAATCACTTACTTTTTATAAGTTAAAGTTGGTACTTTGGCCTATCTTTTCACTGAAGTTATGAACGAATGAAAATGGGCGCATTGTTGATTGACGTCATGGAATATAAGTCCAAAATAAAAAAGACCAAGTATGTACTTGGGCGATATGTATCTTATATGTATAGATTTTAGACGGTTTTAGACGGTGGCAATGATAGGTCTAGAGGGGACGATGATATGTATATCTGCTATTATATTTGATTTTTTTATTAGGACCGTTCTGAGATCCGTTTACTTGTAGGGCGCAGTTGTAAAATTTTGCCGCTCTATATTTTATGAGATTTTCCTGTGTATTCTAGAGGGCGTTAGGTGGTATTTTCAGATATTTCTAGAGGCCATGATAGTTTCTAGGGAAGTCGTTATGTATCTGATTTTCTAGATTTCTAGACGTTTTCTAGCGGGCTGTGTAGGGCGAAGTTTGTAAAAATTGCATGCTATACTGATATTTCTAGACGGGCGATATGTATGATGTTACTAGATTTCTAGACCGTTTGCAGACGGAGTTCGGTGTATTAGATACACCTCCTTTTTCCCCCATTGACTTGCATCATGAACTAAAAGTAAACCCAAATCAATAAAATCTTCCTGATATCAAGCTTGCCTGCATTGCTGCACATCATATCCTAAAGGACTACACACTGAATGAAAGAGATTTAACATATTGCCTCTGTTTAATAGAACCACAGCAAAAGCCAATGTACTATATGAATTTATATTTATTTCACTTCTTCATGACCATATATTTAAAGTTAAAACTCGCATCAAATTAATCCTCAATCACTTACTTTTTATAGTTAAAGTTGGTTCTTTTGGCCTTCTTTCAATGAAGTTATGAACAATGAAAATTGGGCCGATTGTTGATGACGGGTCATAGGAATAATCAGCTCCAATAAAAGACCAAGATCTGTACGGCGATATGTCTCTTTATATTTCTAGATTTTAGACGGTTTTAGACGGTGGCCATGATAGTTAGAGGGGCAGCATACTGTATATCTGATATTTCTAGATTTCTAGACGTTTGTGAACCGCTGTTGCTAGGGAGAAAAGTTTGTAAAAATTGCCGCTATATCTGATATTTCCAGATTTCTAGAGGGCGTTAGGTGTAATCAGATATGTTCTTATGCCATGATAGTTTCTAGAGAAGTCGTTAGTACTGATATTTCTAGATTTCTATACCGTTTTCTAGACTGCTTTTGGGCGAAGTTTGAAAATTGCACGCTATATCGATATTTCTAGACGGCGATATTATCTGATGTTACTAGATTCTAGACTCTTTTCTAGACGGTGGCCATGATGTTCCTAGAGGGGCCCGAGATATATCTGCATATTTCTGATTTCTAGAACCGTTTTCTAGACGGCGGTGTGGGCGAAGTTTGTAGAAATTGCACGCTATCTCTGATATTTCTATACTGTCGATATTATCTGATATTTCTAGCTTTCTGACCGTTTCCTAGTGTAGGGCGAAGTTTGTAAAAATTGCTAGAATTCTAGACGGCGTTAGGTGTATCAGATATTTCTAGTTGGCCACGATAGTTCTAGAGATGCCGATATTATAGATATTTTCTAGATTTCTAGACCGCTTTCTCCATTGCTGTAGAAATGTAGAAGTTTGTAGAAATTGCACGCTAGATCTGATATTCTAGACTGGCGATATGTATCTAATATTCACGGCGTTAGGTGTGCATAGATATTGCTGAGTTCTCAGACCGTTTTTAGACGGCTGTGTCGGGCGAATTTATTAAAAATGGACACGCTATATATGATATTTCAAGACAGGGCGAATGCTATCTGAATTTTTCTCCTGCGCAGCAAGAAGATGACTCCTGAATTGACAAAAACCCAATGCAGTGGTACAAGTTCTTAATTGTGTGAAATCCCGCCATCCATTGTTTACACAGGTCAGCTGCTACTGATACTGTCTGTTGAGTTCAGGAGTCTCATATTTCCAGGGCCATGGTCAGTGGATATAAATACCCTACTTGCACTGGGCACTGTTGATAGTGGCCTCCCTGCTTGCACTAAATAGACTAGTCCCTCACCAAGCTTATGTATTTAACAGCTTTTTCGATTGGTTGGGTCAGTTTGCACAATTTTGCTTGACATCCACTGTAGAATGACTTCTATAGCTATTTATAACCAAAATAATACTTCCAATGTTTTATAATATACAATTGTGCTACACAATTACATTGTTTGTATTTATTTTCACACTGATAGCTTAGAACTAATTCATTAAGCATACTATATTACCTGTGTGGTAAACAGGCACAACTTTTGTACAGCAAGTTTGCAGATATTACTACACAATAGTGAATGGTCCTTAATTGCATGAGGTCTTGCATGGGACAAAAGTTCCATTTAATAAAAAAATCCTTTAAAAGGAAAGTGGCGCCCCAGGAGTGAGTCTTGTTTTGGTTGTTCTGTGTGGTTGGGAAAAACTTATGTAAGAAAGAAACGGTAGACACAATATCAGATTATTCGTGAGTTTTATTGGAATTTGCTTAGTACAAAGTTACATTTTAAATAGTTAAAAATAATATTTTGATTAGGTGAAAACTGACATGTCTTGTTTTTCACATAAAGGTTGCTCATTATGATTGATGCCTGGCATATCTATGCAGTGTAATACCTGATTGCTGTGTACATGTAGCTGTGTCCATGTAAAAGCATTTCAATACTAACATTGTGTTACAAAACTCCTATTTCTTGTTTCATTTCGCAAAGTGTGCACTAAGATGCAGAAGATTGTCCTTTTTAAGGACTCGTCTTGTTTAGATTTCTAGACCGTTTTCTAGGTGGCGTGTAAAGGCGAATGTTTGTAGAAATTGTACGCTATATCTGGATATTTCTAGAGGGCTATATATATCTGATGTTACTAGATTCTAGACCGTTTTCTAGACGGCTGTGTAGGGCGAATTTGTGATAATT
>JAMKCH010016478.1:0-24315 GCA_023653785.1 Ophioderma brevispina
TGCGGTAACATGGACTTCCGAAATGCACCTAAACGTATTTCCACAGAATAAAAAAACATACCCTAAAAGCATTGTGTCTGTTTTTGCTACCATAAACACGTCTTTTGTTAGGTTTTCCACCTCAACATGTAAGCAATGCAAATGTGCTGATAATATACCCCTTATTATCTGGCTTTGAACATGTTTCCTTTACTTTCAAAATTACAATATTTGAAATTTGATCTCGCGTACATCACAATTTTCAGGTTTCTGAAAAAAACCATTCCCTTTTTCCCATATTTTGCTGTTTTGACACCCTAATCGATGTAAGCGCGGAGTACATAGCTGTTGGAAAAAAAGATTACCCTTTGTACGCGTTTTCTTGTTCCGCATATTGTTCACCTTTCAATAAAGGCCCCCGGGAGGAACAGAGATATATTTTACACCATAAAAATAACCATTACCCCAAAACAGATAGGGAACATGATGGAGGATAAAGATATCCAGGTTTAATTTGTAGGTAACTTTAAATTTTCCATAACTTAAATCAACAAAGTGTATGTTCATGAATTTGACCGTACCACGATATTAAAACCACAAAGTTATAGACCGGGCCAAACAGTGTGCATAGCGTGGGAAACATACATACGGGAGTGCGTGTTCTTGTGTTAAAAGCCATTCGTCGTCTGCTGAATTTCGCGTCGCCGGCGGCGACGCGAAATTACAAAATCGTTCCGTTTACCCATAAGGAAGCGATTTGGTCTTAATTCATTTCAGGTGAGGGCCTTTGGGATATAAAAGCTTTTTACAACCATGCAAAAATATCGATTTTTTGAAAAATGCTGAGGGCGCACTATTTTCAAATGTGCCAGTGCTCTTTAATATTAGCATTAATGTGAAATTTAGGAGCACATGTATTAATGATTTTACTAGCTACTAGAATAAATCTTTAGGAAAAACTACTCTTGATATTCAGAATGTGTTGTATGAATTACGGTCACAGAATTGCACCAGATGATCCAACTTATCTGTGGATGATGCTTTTAGATGATAGCCTGATGTTGTGAAAACTGATGGAAAACCCTCGTTAATATGAGTATTTTCATGGTAAAGGTGCTTGTTCCGATTTCATGTTATTCGTTTTGTCTAGTCTGAAATTAGAGCCCAGCACTTGCACAACGCCTGATCAAGGACGTGGGATACAGCCTTGCATTTTTATGGTAGAATCAGTAATACATAATGTAAAGCCCTCTTTCACCCCTATATTGTGCTAATATGATGGTTAACCATTAATCGGGTTTTTTTTATTAAATCTTGTGATGAAAATAGATTTGAGGGCTTAAATTTCCGGATGACAATGAGAAAAATACGGCTTTATCTGGTATCAAAATCGATACTAATTCCGAGTAAGTCAGGGGGGTCCCAAAGACGATCGGAAGAAAACGCAACTTTCAAAGTACATCTCAGTTAGAGTTTTAATAATTTACTGTTTTTGTATTATTGGTAAGGTTTGCTTGAGATACATAGAGCTTCAAACAGTCACTAACAGAGAACTGCAAGCTTATAGATAGAAAATTAACCAAATATCATGTAATAGGAAAAATATCAATGATTGTTTTTAAAATGTGGCAAGCAATGCCTGCCACATGATACTATCAACGAAGGTAATGGAGAAGCCTCGAAGTTAAAGCCAAGGACTGGTCAGGACTTGACCGATGGTGATGGGTACAGCAGCACCCATTGGGAAAAATGGACCACCAATGGTCATTCATTATATGCACAAGGCATGCTACATATCAGTATCATCTGCAAGATAACGAGCAAAGATAACAAACTTAAAGAGAAAAAGGCAAATCCTCAGCTTTTCCAACTGAAAGTCACGTCAGAAAAAATGTGATCATGGGTCAATGAAATATTCCGCATTCAAAGAGTCGGCGTTCGTCTGTAGGTGCCTCTACATGATTAAAATGAAAGTGCGTTTGGTGCATGGAGGGTGGCGATTGCTAAACACCCTGGTAGAAAACAGGGGAAGTGTCAGAATCCAAACACATGCAGCATGGAGCGCCTTCAAACGACACACATTTCGGTGAAGTAATGGAGCTGCGGGATCGCCTCGCATGTCTGGTTGAGTCGACGTCAGAACTATCAGATCCTTTTGCAGCAGATATCAGGAATCATCGCTCATGTTAGCTGAAACACACGTATCAAACTCACAGTAAAGCCAGATGATGCAAATTGCACCTCAGGACGTATCTCTGTTTGAGGCAAGGAGTATGTTCTTCAGACATGTGGATTCAGTAATCGTCAATGAACATGAAAATTACGGTCACTTCAATCACTCTTGAATGAATACAAATGCATGTTGGCGACTAGGCTATCCAGTGGGTGATGTAAAATCAATTCATTCTGAAGGAGCTGCTGATTAACGAGTATCACGAAAAAAATGGCTTCAAGGAGGAACAGAGATGAATAAGAGTGAGTGGGGGTCTATGATGTTGAAAGGTGGTGGTTGACTAATAGAGGCGGCTGCTATCTCCTCACTAGGCTTAGTTGAGAGCAGCTAATGCAGAAACATTGCTCCACGGCTGTCAACAAAAAAATCAAGGAAACGCCAAACCGTCCCCATGCCGCCCCGTTGGACAACCCTCGAAGAGGTTGTGTAAGTTGCTACTGCAGCTGTATATGGCTTAAGCAGCCCAAAAGAAACACTCCAGATCTCAGCCCCATACACTCAGTATAGTCCTCATGATGAACCTATACAGTACTGGGAAAGCGTACAACCAGTGTCATCAACCTTGGGGTAAATGTCCATGGTATGACCCAGAACAAAGACCGACACCCCGTGGAAAAAACTCTCCAACAAAGGTGGGTGTCTGCGCCCCCATCAGCTATGAGGACACGCTGTTTTTGTATGACCACTGAGGCTTTGATGGATGTTAAGCATCAGAAAACCGGTCCACAGGAGATTTGCAGATGCCCAAGCCAGCTATTGAATCGTGGACAACGAGACTTTTAAGTGATACTTTGACAGGGGATGCAACAGGGCGCTCATCGAACGAAATGTTATGTTTGTGCAGCCACAGAGCTATGAAAAGAGACAACAGCTTGTTGAGGACAATCGGAGTACTCCTGCGAGCTCGCTAAGAAAGAAATCTCAGCACAACTGAAGCAAAAGTGTAGAGAACTACACAGTCCAACAGTACAAATGTCCATCAGGTAGCAAAAGTGAACCACCAGGTTCGTTCCAATTGTAGATCCACATATTAATGGTACAGCCCCTCAGCGTGCCGCTCTGCGATACATGCACTGTCAACGTACGAATGCAGATGGAAAACGGACCAACTACCAGAAGAGCAGCCAGTTCCAGCTTACAGTGGGATCAGTCTGTCGCCATTTCACCAACAGAAAGAGCCAAACCATATTACCACACGACTTACAATGAACTCCAAGACAAGTCAGTTGCTGCTATGACATAAAATGCTAAAGCATAGTAGGGCTATGCGCGAAAAGAGTATACCATTCTCATTTCTTGTTGGGGAAATGCCTACCTACAGAATACTGTACAAACTAAGCCGAGAATCCGAATTGTTCAGGACATTCATTCCCATCCCTCGGCGCTTTTCACAGCAATGTCGTACATCTAGGCAATCTACAAGAGATTTTAAGGGCTATGGCATTGCGATAGTTTGGTTGCAGCTGGAATCATCGCAGAAGGGTCTGTCGATCAGGCACTTCGTGGGGAAGCACTTCCGACGGGCGTACGCTGAATCATGTTGTGGAGGAATGTCTGATACAGGAACGCCTTAAGAAAAGGCATACAGACATGTCAAGGATGCGACGGGTGCATTAACTTTTACGCAAAGCCACTGACAGAGAGCAAGAGGCCACTAAATAAAGCACATAGGGATCTGGGGCATAGTGATGACATAAAGGAGTTGGTAAACAAAGTTTACGAGAAGCCTGGTACTGACATGGGAAGATTTCTGGATTTCTTCCGGAAATGACAGCTCTCTTGTCCACACAAAACATACATGCATGTCATTCCAAAAACTTCTCGGAATACGGTCATCCACTTACGACATGCTAGCTTGGATGATGGCTATGACAATCACGAGTATGGTAGGTGGCTGCAAGATGATTGGGCTATGTTGGCTTCATTTACCTGATGACAAATGGCCTGCTTCACTGACCACTTGGACCAGTCATGACCGGAGCTCCGTACTCTTGCCAGCCAATGGACATGTGGATAGAGACCACTATGAATCTGAATTCAAAGCTGAAGCAAGGATGGTTTCGCTTCTGCAGAATGAGAAGCAATGTTCTCAACGACAAGAAAGCTAACAATATGTTGCAAGGGTGATGTAGTGAAAGCTACTCTAATGGAATCTAATTTGAGAGGCGATGCTACAGAAAAATCCGTAATATCAGCCGGAAGGATAAGATCCGGATGAAGAAGTTCTGTCAAGAATTCTCCTACTGCCACTTTAAACCAAAAAAGGATTCCAGTTCGAATCAAATGCTCGCAGATGACATGGTTTGGTCACTGTGCAGAATGAACAACATCCGCCTACCCAAAACGCATTTTTATGGATACTGTCGCAGGCACAAAAAGAAAGGGAAAGACCAAGGAGAGATGGGAAAATGACATCATTGTGGGCACACCTTCCACAAGGCATTTTGGAAGAGCAAGATAGGAATAATGGTCTAATTTGTTCGAGGAGCCAACGTCTATGGGAAGTAGATAGATAGGAAAGGTATTCATCGCAGTCGGAAGCATTGTTGAGTGCCAGCCAGCAAGGATGAGAAAAGATGAGCAGGCGATTCAGGAAATCTACTTACCTGATTAGCAGGGACTTTGAAGCTGATCAGTTGATGACACCAACCCCACACTGAGGTCACTACAATCTGGCCTAATTGCCTCAAACAAATCTGTCACTGCTTCAGACAGCGTAACAGATGAACAACTCCGGTGAAACCCTTCTGCAGAGAGAGTGTTTTTTTTAAAAGGACCAAGTCACTCACAGCACCATCCACAAGAATAAGAGGCAGAATTTTGGCCAGTGATGAGATACATACCACACTAGTGCACCCATGAAGGGTGCCCAGATGGAGAGATCTGGCCTGGCAGCACTTGTAGAAATTGCAGAGTGGATCTGGAATGATCAACCTTGAATCGGCCCTTGAAGGGCGATGTGACTGAGGAGTGTCTGTCAATGTATAATGTGGAGGTGCAATGGCAAGACAACAAGAGCACCTTGGTACAGCTATCAAAACTTGACCAGTTGCTGAGAACCACAGGACGAGAAGTCTTGTAGACATGGGGCTGATTTGGCGGTTGGCCACACCCACACCTGAGGATAGGGAAGGCCAGGAAGAGGGATGGTGAATTTACTGATGGAAAACACTATCGGGAAAAATCGTGCTTATCATTCATTATCCCGCCATCTGCAGCATCACTTCTTATTTGGTTGCATGAAAGATATGATCTTCCCCTTAGAGCATCAAAAGATGATGAACCACGTCGAAGGGCAGCTAAACATCGACATATCCAAATGTTACACCAAAAAACCCGAGACCTTTTCCAGGAGCAGCTGAGTTTAGCAAGGTAATGGTTAATTCAGCAAACAGTCAGAACTGCAGAAGCTTGTAAAGGGCAGTTGGAAGCAAAAGTAGACCAGGTGAATGATAACGTCATATACTGTCAAGGCGAGGATGGTCAACAAATCAGAGCACTGGTGTGTGACGAAGCAGCGACTATGTGATTAAAGCATCCTGATGAAGCAGACACAATACTACGTTCTGTATATGCCAAGCTGAGGATGCAAAACTAATCTCAAGACGTTGTTATAGATAGCGAAGACACAGAGTCTATACGTTCAAGCAGCATATACATCTCCCATATGATCCAGGGCGACCTGATGATCATGCGAAAGCATGCTTTTATCGATTCCCTTAATATGCTGGCACAGGAAGTGGCAAAGATTATTCCTCTGCATCTGTGATTACAGGTCTGACCACACATCAGCCTTCTATGGCTATGGAAAAAACGAATGTTACAGAAAGAGATGGTGATCTGCGCTAGGAGCTTCTGTATAATGTAGGCCATAGTCTTGAGCTAATAACTAAGTCAAGGATAACATGAAGGCATTAGTTATCTCCATGGTGTACGGCGAAGATGAAGCTATAACTTGCGGTGAGGATAGGGCAGATAAGTGGCACAGGCCTGAAGAACAAAAGAACATGCGTCTACCACCAGATGATGACTCTCTAAACCACCATGTAGAGGGGTGAACTTCATTACTTATGCCAAGTGCACTTTGATTAGTAGAACACCCATCTCCAATTGGTCATGGTTGGCAAATCATGAATGGCAAATGTCGGCCAGTGCGCATATGTCTTCCACCATTGCCCATTCAGTGCAACTCATCGCCATGAAAAACACGTTGACACCAGCGAGAGGAAAGCAGTAGAGCCTGCTGAGGTTTGGAGAATCACAAAAAGATTCAGATGAGGAGTAAAGTCATTCAAGTAAGTTGCTGTTAGTTGATGGTAACCTCATCTTGGAACTTAGAGCCACAAAGGACTCCATTGTAAATGATTATATCAATGATATTATTGGGTCATTTTGGTGGCCATTTTAGATGTGTATTAAAATCGTAGAGTGTCTTAAGATTCACCCAAAATGAATCATATTAATGCTTTTAACTAAAACATCTCAGTACATTACATTACACATAAATTGTATCTGTAAACTTCATAATGGGATATGCATATGCTTAATATTAAGTATTGTTAACAATACTAATTGGTTATTTGGCAGCCATCTTGGATTTACAAAACAAAGGAAAGCATTTGTTACTAGATTTGATAAACTGCGGATACCTTAGCCCTAAAAGGACATATTACTTACCACTGAGTTTAACAGTTCGTTTGTTGAAAAGCTTTGATTAGAAAAAAAATTTTGGGTAAGGGTGGGGATTTTTGGCGGCCATTTGAATTTTAGAGTGAAAGGAGGCATCAAATCATTTAAACAACGTCAGAAATGAATTCCTTGACCCCCAAAACCCCTAAGACCGTATTTTGATAAGCCTAGTAAGTCAAAGTTTCAATATAGAGATTTCCGAAATTGCCGATGGCGGCCATTTGAATTTTGGGCTCTCACAGGTTCCGCCCACCCTTTTGCGAGGGGCACCCCTGCTAAATTTTTTATTTATCCATCAAGGAAGACAAATCCACTGAGAAACATTGCTCTGCTCTCCACGGTCACGGAATTGCCTCAAACGACCCTACTATTAGACTGTTAGAATATGACGGGGTTCAAATTTTCAGACTGCTTCCCCTTTCTTCAAGTGGTGGAGTTGTTAGTGCTGATAAAAATCTGAAATCGAGTTGTTTAAATGTACACTAACGTGTTCATAAGAATTAGAAAAAGTGTATATTTGCCTACGTTCCAACCTTAGCGCCATAATGGTTCAAGGGCACCCTAGGATAAATGCCCAGTAATGTTGAAAGAGATGTCAAATGATTCCCCTTGTCATACTGAAGCAGGAAATGCATTTTCACTGATTTGGTGATAGCAACATTTGCAACATCTAGGAAAAGTCTTGGTGACCCCCATACACCATCTAGACCAAGTAATTATCCAACCAAATGTCACACATTGTACAATAGTACATTTTTTGATCCTATGAGACAATACGAACAACTTGCCACCAGCTTTAACAAAATCTGAGCATCGGGTAAATTTTACTCTTGGATGACCTTGAACCATTATAGGGCTATATTGCTTTATTTAAAGGTTGGAACCTAGGCAAATATATGCTTTTTCTAATCCTTATAAACACAATTCGACTCGATTTCAAATTTCGCCCTGTACTAAGATTTCCCTCCTTGAAGAAGGGGTAAGCAGTATGAAAATTTGAACCCCGTCATTTTTGAACAGTCGTTGAATCCAAAATAACAATAACATCAATTTAAGCACAAAAATCCTGCGGGAACTGTTTCATTGGCATACCATATTACACTGATTACACATCCAAAATGTATTGTAAAGTGACCCTATGACATTATAATAACGGGTCGAAATTTTAGGCGGCGAACCTGCGATACGCATGCATCGCTTTGCAAAACGTTCTGGAACATGTAATCGATCATTTTTCAGAGGAGACAACATATGTGATTGAATGAACTCAAAGGGTGTTTTGAATTAATTCGACAATGCATAGTCTTGGTCAAGACCTTTCGCTTGATTTTTTTTTTCACCAGCGAACTGTTGAAATCATATCCAAACCTCGGCGGAAATTTCTGTTTAGCGAATCGTCTTGGCTAGTTTGAAAATGTATTTTGTGATTGCTAAAATCTTCGCGGGGGTTGTTTTTCCAAATACGGACAACGATGAATCATTCAAGCAGATGACCAATCCATGACGCGATGCAATGACGTAATATTACTGGATCAAGATTTTTTTCTGAAACGTGACCTTTGTACAATGTACATGCACACGCCCGAAATAACCATACCTTACAATGCGGATTTGCATAAGTTGTTCTGCCCCATCCAGTTGCATGAAAGTACAGAACGAAAAAGGACGTTGTATGCACTGTAAATTTTTTCAGAACGCCTAAATGTAACACCTTTTGACACCTTACACGTTTCATATTGCGTTTTCCTGTGATAGATATTACTTCAGTTCCTTAAAATATGTGAAAATATAAGAAATTAATTAATGATAAGTCGAATATAAATATATTCCATTTTTTTGCTGCCTCAGAGTAAATATAAAAAGTCAGTTTTCGTCGGAGTCGCTGAACACATTGGACAATGGTTTCAGGCCGCTGAAGTGTTCACCCATAGAACTCTGAAAATACGGTATTTTGTGGGCTCAAAATGAGTAGTAAAGGCGAGTTTTTTATATGTTAAGAATAGGATTTTGTGGGATCACTTGACCTTATAGGTCAAAATTCCAAAACTGGTGCAACCTGTGGAATGCACACCCAACACCCTCGGGAATGAACTCAACTGTTCGTTACTACGTGTACGAATGTATGCCACGTGCATATTCACATTTACAGACAATTTCACTAGTACTTTCACTTTTGGAACAAAACCTGTTTTTTGCTTGTGATAGAAACATAATTTGCTAACCTGTTAATGTGCCACTGAAATTGCCAGCCATACCATACATAAAATAAAACCACGCGATGGCATACATGAATTGAGTTCCAGCAACGTCTTTAGCAGCTATATATTTGCTTCCACACCAAGTGCACCAACCCTATACCGAAGAGTACCGAAGTCTTATTCATTCCCAACACACTATCCCATACAGTTACAGCTAGCGATACGCCATTATCATGAAGAAATTATAACAGGAGCTGTTTTACGTCATCATTTTATTGAAGAAAAATAAAGTACAATCTATTGCGGCTAATCCAATTCCCCGCACTTTGCCACGACCGACGACTTGGTTCACAGAAGCACCATTAGATTGTGCAAACGACACTATTTATATAATCCATCCATTCATACATAACAGACACTAATCCGGCCAAACTCGAGCAATGAAAGAAAAGCTGTTCAACAAGGAAGCGCCATAATGTCATAAAATGTGTGCAACAAAGGGAAGATGTGTTTTTTATTGTTCATATCGGAAGATCTTCGGTGGTAGGGAATGTGAATGCTTTCTTCTTCATCTATCTGTTTGTTGTCTGCTGTTTGATAATGAGCACAACATGGAAGGATTGAAGACTGAGACCGCTTAGCAAAATCAAAGCCTCCGCGCCAGCCATACGCATCAAGAAGCATCTGGGTAAATACTGGTACAATCATGAGAGAAAAATGCAGTTCCAACATATAGATATTGACAAGCGGCATCATTGAAAATATTTGTCAACATATTTGGAAAATAATTCTATAGCGACAGTTTCTGGAAAGATCAGAAAACATATGATGGAATGCAGAAGAAAAAAACCCCAAAAGTGGTTTTAGAAATATATAGTGTTTTACTTTTGTGTAGTGAAACAGGTAGTATACCTATAGAGGTAAACTGAAAATGGAAAACAAGCTACAAAGACACATCGTGGTCCCAACAAAATGCTTGTCTTCTTAATGAAGTTAATAATCGTAATGATAAATTATAATCAATCGGACCCACCAACCGATCTAAGCAAATGAACCATTGTCGCTTAATATCTATTTTTTGAGTTTCTTGTCCTAAAAAGTTTGCAGAGTGATACTTTTTGTGTCTATTTTTTACCGAACTGAACACATATCCATACTGTCTTTTGGATGGGTTTTGAATCTTTTAACTTACCAACAACCAACACTGACAAATGTGATTATGTCAGAAAGGCACACACAAATTGGAAAATTGCCGACCTGCGACTTATCTCCCGTTATGGTTATCGTATAGTAATAAATATAACAATTAGTAGTACTATATAATAACAAGAAGGGTAATGAATGCCCAAATCGCTCTGTTAAATGTCTACGATGTACAAAGTAAGGGGAAAGCAGCAAGGTTCTTTACATTTTGAGGGGTTAACATGAATCACGATTAATCTGACAGTTCTGGGAATAGTTATTATGATAAATCCAATTTTGTCTTGTATTAACGCATATGCAAGATCGCCGTAGTTTGGAGTCTATTATGGATTAGTACACCTTACAAACATCATTGATTTTCATAACGTGTGTTTCTCATCCAATTTTCGATGACATAGTTATAGTAGATTTCAAATTAAGTGAGGCTCCAAGACATAAATCCATGGGTGATGGTGCAATCCCCGGCCATGTGGGGAAAGACTAGGCCTTTGTGCCATCACAAAAAAATATTGGCCATGGTACAACGTTACTTTACAGAATCGGCTTAACGGACATGATGCCATTCAGTTCTACAATGGTTGTTAATGATAGAAGGACTTGTCGTTAATTGATCCGAGCTTGTGCTAAATCTCTGATACAAGTTTGGCCTGCTTTTTATGGCAAAATAAAAACTTAGTTGTGTTAATGGCATTGATATGATAATGCATTCTTTTCCAGTACTGTGATAAAGAATGATATTTTGTAGTGTCATACAGGTAAGTGATGCTTCAACTAACAAATTGATGAAAACATTTGCTGGTGTTTGAACGTGCCATTTTCTATCTAGGATGTGAAACAATTATTTTATGTAACATTGGAGGGAGAAGTAGAGAACCGTCTTGTGGCCTCCCTGTAAACTGCGAAGCGAAGCCAAAGTTGAAACACTGCGAAGCGAAGAGCGAACTAATGTTCTACAACTCCAAACACTGTTTTCCATAACATCATTTCTTAAAGTAAACCCATATCATGAATAGACCTCAGCGCAGGCCCTTTCTAAAGTCTGCCTTGACTATACGTTCATTGAATGTGGAGGGTTTTTCCAGTGCAAAAAATACCTCCTTGTATTGTGCAACACTCTCCATTGAGAGTCCTATTCTAGCAGGAAACCCACAGAGGAATCAATTACCACCGCCCAACCTACCAGGAATTGGTCATGCCCACCGAGAGACCAATCGACAAGACGGGAAGTGCTATATGTGGACCAGGCACCGAAGTAGAAGCACCCTCAATGTCTGATGATACAACATCGAAGTCCTCACCTTGGAGCTTAGCGAGTATAGTTACATCCGTCTACAACCTCCATCAGTAGACTTCGAGCACTCTCAAACTTCAACCCTGGGAATTCCACCAAACTCCTCATTGGCGCTCAACCCAATGGGGCTACAATGATACTAACGAAGACGGACAAAGCTGTAGAAGAATGGATAGACACTCAACATCTACGTCTCCTTCACGCTATAGATGCCGCCATCATTTTAAAGTGCCCGTTGGAAGAGAGGTTACAACCCTGATCTAGCTATTGTTGCAAAAACATCTCTAAACTTTGTAGCAAGATGGTTCTGGATCCTGTTCCACAAACTCAACATCGACCAATCGGTAGCCAAGTCAAACCTGCAGTAAGACCAAACAAAGTGCCTTTTAGCGCCGCTTTAACTCGGAAAGCCGCTGGCAAGGATTCATGATGACCTGGATCAGAACGTGAAGACAATTGCTCCAAAAACCCCATAACTATGACAAAATGTTGCCCAACTAGTGAACACGACACGGAGATTCATACCCAGAGGCTGTAGGACGGAATACCTACCAGGCCTTTCCAAGGAATGTGTAGGATATCAAGGAAGTATATCCACCAGTTTTGAAGCTGAGCCTTTTTCGGCTGAAACACTGCTAAAGGGAGGAAGTTTCGGAAAGGATCCCCCAGGAAAAGATAAAAACCGGGCACACTTTAATTGAATCCACCGATATGATCCCATAACAGCAAGAAAGCTTGGTCTACCATCCGAAAGCTCGAGGAGATCCAACAGAACCTCCACAGCAGCCAAATGTCACGCCCAAACAAGTTGCCCACAAACTGCTTTTAAATGGCAAGTGCAGCAAGAAACCCAAGAAGATCAACTAGACCACAAGAGGTAGGTGTGACCTGGTTTCACTCGCCCCGTCAACAGGACGAAATTGGAAATATGGTTATTGCTAAACTTCAACCAGGAAAGCAGTAGGTCTTGACAACATCTCTACTGCGCAACAAAGAATCTTGGCCCAGTAGCAAAGGAATGCCTTCTTGAGCTTTGCAATTGCTGCCTTATTTCCCACAGGTCCACAAAGATCTGGAGGAAAGACATGTTATGGCACTCCTAAAGCATGGGAAAGATCCATCCACTCCCAAGAGCTACAGACCTATATCACTCCATTAGCTATACCTACAAAGCTCTTTGAACGCATCCTGCTCAATCGTATCGCCACCTGTGATAGCCTAAAACACCTCATACCAGAAACAAGCAGGTTCCTGGTTCTCTCCCCACAACGCAGCCAAAAGTCAACAAACACACCCAAGTACTCAACCTAACTCCACATCGAGATGGTTCGAGAAGGGTATGGTAACCGGAACGCTGTGTTCGTCGGACCTACCGCAGCATACGACACTGTTCATAACAGATGCCTACTCCATATGCTCATGGAAATTACAAGGACATCCACTTGACGAGCTTATCCGAGCGATTGGTGGCAAACAGGATGTTCTTGTTCCGCTAGGAGCAAAGAAGAGCCGATGGCGTAGGCTCAAGAATGTCTTACCACAAGGGAGGTGCTTTCAACCTCTCCTGTTCAACAGATTACCAACGACCAAAAACCTAGGAGTGCGGAACCTTCGTTTTTTTATGCAGACGATTCTGGAATTAGCGCACAAGATGCCGCTTAACAGTTGTTGACGAGAGAACTCTCCAAAGCTTTGGATGAACTCACTCACTCCTTAAAACTAACCTACGTGCAAATCCATCTAGACACAGTGTGTGCTTTCCATATACGCAACAGTGAAGCCAAACCGCCGCAAGCTTAAAGTTGCCTGGTCTGGAACTCCCCTGGAGCACTGTGTATGCCGGTCCTGTATGGGAAAGACAATCATGCCAGAAGCTTGATCCAGCGTTAAAGGCATCCCGCCGGCTTATCACAGGATGCCTAAGTCCAACACCAACGGAAAACTTGACATCCTAGCAGAATTGCTCCAACGGCATCCGTAGTAGCGTAGCGAGCATGCAAGAGCGTAGATGCCAAGTATCCAATGGAAGCACCCCTATTGTCTGGACAGATACTGCTGCCAACCATCTTAAATCCAGAGGAGAGGTTTCTTAAGCAAAGTCCAACCTCTTGAAACAGTCTCTAAGGCCTGAGGTTAAGAGAGTCGCCTTGTGGGAAAGAAAGACTTGCCATCAACCAAGTAACATCGATCGGTATTGAACCTGGTGAGCTCTCCCACCGGAGCTGATCCTCATGGGCTGAATTGCGATGCCTCAATAGAGTGAGAACCAGAACTGGCCCATCTAAGGTTTCTTTGCACAGAGTGGGCTATCGGGAAGCAGATCAGGATAATTACCTGTGGTGTGGAACAGCAACCACAGGACCTGGGATACACGCTCTGGTCTGCCCTTGCTGGAGCAACAAGCAACAAACAAGGACCTTGCGGATTATGAGCAGCCAGGACGTGTACCCAATCTTCTGGCGGATCATATTTGAGAACCACAGTGTCAACATTGGCCATTAAAAATATTTCCTCTTACCTCGCGGTGGTTGGACAGACCTAAAACTTTTAATGAGGTCTAACTTATTTTGAAATCTACTATACAGCAAAGCCTTGGAGGTATTTGCACTCAAATCTTTACTTCACTATTTGGTCACATTCATTATCAATGGCCAAATGTGTGGCCACCTGCTTACTTTGTCCCATAATCGGGCCTCTAGTGAGCCCATAATTATGTGAATGACATGACATAATTTGAATACAGGGTTAGCCTCAACTTAGTGCCTAACGCCTGGCTAACACTGTTGAGGATCTTTGTAATTTTAGAACTGACCCTTGAGGCATAAACACCCCCGCGATATTTTTTACCGTAGTTAAAGGTTCAACAAAAGATTTCAAGTCATACTTATTGTCTGTGATATGTTGTGATTTCATATAGATTAGATGCTCAATAGATTCCCTACCTTTTATTTGGTTACAGAAATAACTTAAAATGAAAACAAAATGCGATTTGTATATGATTATATTTCAATGGAAAACATAGGCTGAATTTTGTATTTGCTCCTATACGAAATTAGAAATTTCGCAGTTTTTATACCAAAGAAACAGTTCTCAGCTTAAACTTTACAGATGGGGATATTTTTGATATAAAGCTTACACTAGTGTCAAAATCAGAATTTTCACATTTTGAGGGACACCTGTTATTTGAAATCTCTCGTTGCACCTTTAACTTATTGTGAAATTACATAGCGCCTATTTCACTTTAACAAAATTCGAAACAAAATTAATTTCTCAAAATTGAGCAGAGTGGGGGTTCGAACATGCGACAATTAGAGATTAAGAAGCATTCATAACCATAGACTAGCGAGGGATTTGTTGGCGACACCTTCGCGCAATAAAGGCAGAGTCATGCGTATATACAATAGATACTTGTAACAATAGAAACGATCAATGTCATGTTATTAACAGTGGCTATTAAAGATGATGCTGTAATACATGCAAATTAACTACGGAAAGAAATTTTGCGTACGGCCTGCGTATCAAAGCTTATCAAGAATGTTCAAACTGGTCATGTGTCTTATGGTGGGACACTTTGTGTTACAAACCCCAGTTTTTGTGATTTACCCTCCTTTTCACTTATTTACTACGTAGTTGCAAAACTATACATCTGACACCCATAAAACTATATATTTTTGGAAAGCTTAAGGTTCAAGGAATCCAATTACAAAATATAGTATTTGTTTATTCCTGTCAGTTCATTAAAAGTTTTTGGGGCGTAACGACGACTCCATTTGTTCTGAGAGGTTGTATGCTTTATCCATTAATTCAATAGAAATTCAAATGTGACGATGTCAGTTCAGATTAAGGCAATTATTAAAAGAAATGTTCCTTTTCTCATAATACATAGAAAATAATACAAGGCAAATCACTTAATAAATTCCAAACACCATACTTGAATAAACTCTGAAGCATTCAACATAAAAAAATAAAATGATACCGATAAGTAATTATTACTCACCAAAATTTTCAGTCGTTGTCATTATTGCTGGAAGAGGAGGAATCTCCACTATCAGAATCCTCTACCATTTTTCAACCACATCAGGATGATGATGTTTTTCGAGTATGATTTCTCTATATCAACAACGTACTTGCAAGCATTTTCCTTTCAGTATTTTTACGTCACTAAGAAATATTAGAAAATCTGATACATTTACATTTTATTCGTCTTATTCCAGAAATAATGTTTGACGTCTTTGTGCAGTCATATATCTAAGTACAAAGAGTTTTGGAGACTCATAACGAATTACAATATTTACGTGGCCTAATCATCCTCAAATTAAAGAGGTTCCGGCCCGGCCTATGTTATGTTATGTTAACATGTGGCAGCACTATTAACATATATATGAACAGGATAGTGAGGATACCCTGTGAGATAAGTACTTCAACAGTATAACTATAAAGTATTTTATGACATTTTTCAGCTTCTGTGACCTGCTCATTACTAATACTACATTCATATTATCTCATGATCACACCATAAACTGGGGCAATGTGACAATGTAAGATCAAAATTTCGAGCAATGTGTAGCACTGAATGGTGCTCAAGGTTTTACCATTTTTAATTAAATTAACCCAATTAACACAATTTATTCATTACCATTTTTGTGTGGACCTTTGTAAGATTACAGCCCTATTAAAGTTGCACCTGTTTACAATTTATTGGACACTAATATCTTTCTAATTTTGTTAATTTTCTGTAATACATGAATATGAGTGGTCGTGACCTTTATCAACCTTATCATAATTCTGGTATTAATGACAAGGTAAATTACAATTAAATTTTAATTTTGCTTTAAAATTTATCAGCACGCACCAGGAAAGGCTAGTATTTTGTTAAAGCACATTCTGTATTAAATTAACACACATTACATTATGTGTCAGAACAATAAATTCCTTTTCCCATTGAGTTTGTACATACTCCTCCACCGCCACTCCTCCACCGCCACTCCTCCACCGCCACTCCACCAGTATTTGTAAATTTTTTGCTAATTAAACAAATGTTAAAGCTCAAGTTTAATACCAATTTAGAAATTAGAATAATAAAGCTTTGAAATGAGCCCTAACTTAAAACAATTGAATACTCACTGCACTTGCAGCAGCTTGTTGAACATAGAAGAGGAGGATAAAATGTAACGCCACCAACTATATGGGTGTCCCACCATACGACACATGACCAACTACTCTTACCTGACAAGCCTAGTCCAAGGAGTAGCATGTGTACACTTGTAGCGCATGCGCATATAATGATACCAATACTTGAGAGTAGCCCAGACATTATGAGACAAACTCGGGGACCAAATCTCTTAGTCACAGCATCTGCTGATAAACCTGCGTGTTGAAATTAAAGGAATCAAGACATGTCAAACACTGTGCTTTCTCTCCACATGACATTTACTTACACGGCTACATCCCCAATAAGGTTCAAGATCATCCTACGGGCAAAAATGTCCAATGCTCAGATTTTGTTGAAACTGGATTGAAAGTATTGCTCTGGTTATACAGAGCACAAAATGCATTTAAATTCTGTGGATGACAGCTCTGTATAGAACTTTGAGGTCAATGTTGGTGACTCCTATAGACCATGCAGACGCTTGTTACATTTACCCACTAATTACGTAACCAAATGCCAAACATTGTAAAATAAAGCAAAATGAACAATTGACACAGCTTTCAGCAAAATCGGAGCACTGGATAAGTTTTAACCAGGAGAATTGTCGATTTTCTGTACATTCGTAAATCCGAAAGTACAGTTACGAGGTTATTGGGTTTTAATAACATCTGAATGTTATGTAGATTTGTACGTAGATTCGTATCACATCAAATATTACGTAATTGAATTGATACACACATATTACACACCTGTAGATTCGTAATGCTCCTTCTTTCTCACAATCGAAATTCTTAAAGACCTGTCATCTTTATACCTGTAGATTCGTAACGTTTTGTCTTTTTTTGGTATACAAACTTCTTAGAGAGCTGTTATTTGTATACCTGTAGATTCGGTCATCACAGCAAGAAAATCAAGCAAGGATTGAAATCGCCTCCGTACAATTAACTCGTTTCTCGTAAACAAAATTCCTAAACACCTGTCATTTATATACCTGTGGATTCGTAACGCTCTTTTTTGGCCATGAGATCAAAGTAAAAATAGATGATTTGATAAGGAATTTGGTTACGCATAATGGCGAGGTAACTGATTTCTGCATAGATAAATAATAGATATTAAACCCGTGGGGTATGTCAAGTCTTAAAGTTGCAATGAATGAATTTTCCTTCCCTGAATATTAGTGACCAGTGGATGTACATCATACTACATAGACTCCAGTAAATAGTAGCGCTGGTGATATTCCTCTAACCCGCCCGGTATGCAAAGGACAAAGCACTGCAGGTTCCTTTTTACCTAGACCAATTAGGCAGCAGGTCACGCTTACATGCAAAGGTCATGATTTCGTAGCGAAGTTTTCCGAAATGAAAGCTTAAATTTCAACCAATTTAAGTGGAGCTGGTACAAATATTAGATGCGCTAAATGAGTCAAGAACTAAATCTGTAGTTTTTGTATTTGCCTAGCATATCAGAAAGAAAATTTATATTCCTTAATTATGAGATAACAGTTGTTTTAAAACAATTGTATTCAATTTTGAGATATTGCGTAGTATCCCCTTCCTATGTGCCACAAATAATTGGTGTCCAACGCTTTTAGCTGCTTTCTCGCCCATGGTACCAAAATGGTGTAAATACATGTACAATAGAGGATGACTTCGGCCTTTTCGAGATTAAGTTTTATTGTATTTCCATATACCACGAGTCCATCAACATCATTCATATCCTTAATATTAAAATCTATACGCATAATGATTTTACTAATAATAATGTATATAAATAAGATACCCCTACCTAAACTCTACTATGAGTTATTGTCTTGATTATCTTAGTATTCACGCTGAATGTAATATACATCCTTTATTGCTGTGTCAATATCTTTATTTATGTTTTAGCTCATGTAATTTTATTTACATATGGCATTTTCATATTTATCTAAGCTCTGTATATTATACCAACGGTTATTATGGCATGAATACAACCGATTGCTTAGTTTGTCCACTTACTGCTCAATTACCCATTCTTTATGATAAATAAAAATCCACAGATATCAAATTAAAAAAGTGGAAAAATATCACTTTCTTTTTTGGATTGTGAGAAAGAAGGAACATTACGAATCTACAGGTGTGTAATGTGTGTGTAACAATTCATGTGATATATGTGATACGAATCTACATACAAATCTACATAACATGCAGGTGTTATGAAAACCCAATGGATTAAGTCGGAGAATAACCTCGTAACTGTAATTCTTTATGATAAAAAAATCCACAGATATACCGTGTGTCCCCCCAAAAAACGCAACACTACGTGGTAGGCGCCATAAGTTTTGAACAAATGCACGTGACTACTTATTCTTTGTTGTAAGGTAAGATGGGACTGTTAGCTGATAGCCCTGAAAAGTTCATAAAGGTAGAGTCAATATTTTTTTAAAATATGACCCCAGAAATCAAGTAACCTGCAGGACCCATTTAACCAAATTGAGACACTATTAACTACAAATACGGCACTGTACGTTTTGCGCTCAGAACCACCAATATGAATCTCTAAATTCAACCACCATTTTCCTTTTTTTAAAGACAGCTATTGCAACAGATGTTAACATTATGAATGTTTCCATTGGTAATAACAGCTAAAACATGCATTTTAACACAATTAAAAGATCAAATTAAGAATGTATGATCAGAGAACAACAATCTCTTCGTATTGTAGAACTACAAACTTTCGTATTTGTCCAAATAAGATAGCATTGGATTAGAGCTAATCATTCATAATCATTTTGTGACGGCACGCAAAGAATTATCTTAACCCAAAACTTCAATGACAGAATGAAATATGTTAAATGTTATGAATTTGTGTTGAAACACAGGATTTACTTTCATAAAGTTGACGAATGTAACATTATTTCAGTAACAAGCAAGTTGAAGCCCCCCCAACGCATTATCATTTTAGGTAATGTGAGTTGTCTATGACGTAGTCATAGGGTTAATCTCTAAGTCTTGAAACAGATTTTATCATCAATAAATTAATATTTTAATCATGAAAGTTAAAGTAATAATATGAAATGCAGTCATTTGACCCGTAGAAGTGATTCTGCAGAAATTGGGGCAAGTAAATGTTGATTGCAATCATATATTGTATTGCCATTCTGATTCTTTCATTGCCAGTGGTGGGTAGTTACCAGCTCCTCAGTTTGTAAAGGGTTCTGCGGGTTACTGATTGTCTTAAAAAAAACTATTGACTTTACCTTTATGAAACTTTTCAGGGGGTTAGCTAACATCCCATCTTACCTCAACACAAAAAATAAGTATTCATCATTTTTTGTTCAAAACGTATGTCGCCTGCCACAAAAGTGTTGCGTTTTTCGTTTTTTTTTTTTTGGGACATACTGGTACAATTAAAAAAAAGTGGAAAAATATCACTTCATTTGGGTAAGTTTTATGGGTCACCCTGTATTTGAAGATAGCTCCTTTATATAGTCAAACAATACTACCCGCATTACACGATTAGGTGCTAAATTCCTGTAATTATCTTTTAATAACAACGATTAGTTCTATTGCAGCTGTCACGAAAGACTTTCCCATCCTTATTTGAATTCCCTGAATTAATAGTAACGTTGATAATAGTATATCGCTATTTATATTCCTATTATGTTTATCAGAACACTTAGTTCAATTGACCCTAACGCAGATGAGGGAGTGAAGGACTAAGGACGAAGGGAAAGAGAAAAGACCGGTTTCGGTTGTGTGTTCTCAAACCAGGGCCTTCGTGTCCCGTCCCATGAAGGGGGGGGATATCACGCTACGGCGGTGTCGTGGACGGCCAGCGATTTCGTGCACTATGTGTCTCTAGTACAGAAGATAGCAAAAAATCACAGCCTAGGAAAAAATTACAAAAGTAAAAATGTATTATGGTTTTATTAAAATAGCCTCTATGGTCAAAGACCAACAGAATTGTATATAAAAAAGACTTTAAAACTTACAATGAATTGCACATGAAAGGCACCAAACATTGCGAGACACACAGTGGAAGAATGGATCCAACTGCCACTCTGTCCCGACTCCCTTTCAACAATCCTGTAAGCCTCTGATCGAGGAATGTGGAAATGAGCCATCATCCACTATAGTCTTCAAACTTTAATATGGCAAAGAATCACCATTGTAATAATTCCTCATAAAAACATTTAAATTAGAAAAAAAATAGTACATATGAGTTGTAGACATTACTAATAAGTCAGTCTGGTGATCACGCATTCGATTTTCAGTGGTTAAACAAGACTCCATTTTCAGTTTGCTGTATTTCATACTAACATCAGTTAATGTAGGCATTAATAGTAAAAGGCAAGAGTTATTCACTCAAAAAGGCATAGAACTTGGAACTTCCACTAACAAAAGATGCACCAGCTTAGAATCTATTTTGAGAAGGATGCTGTGGCAGGTCATGTAGTGGAGTCAAACAATCATAGTACCAGAGTTGCCAAATCCAGTAGACTTCGAAACGTCCATGGCACAGTGCAAGATGCAATGGATTGACTCTTATAAAATGGACGGGACTCTTCCCCCAACTGGTGGATAGCGAGTAGTGTTTCATGCAATCATCAGTTGTAGATGCACCAAGGGATGCAGAGCACGGTTATAAGAGATATCGTCTGAAAATATCAACAGAAACCAAACTTGAGTGCTACAAACATGACATTTAACTGGAATAATTAAAGGGACACTATCAGTGATTGGAAACAAGATTTTAAATTTGCAGGAATAGCTTCAAAGTGAAGGATAAAGTCTGTTAGAATTTCTTATAAGTTACCTTTTCCAGCTGTAGAATTGACAGAAAAGGAACGGAAAAACGGCAGTGTTCCAAGATACGAGTCTCCATCAATTACGTGTTGTAGTAAGTGTCCGTTCGGACAATAAGACTAAAAATCTCCGATCCTGTCACTTATTAGGTAGCTTCTGGCCTTATCATTTGCAGGGTATGTTAGGATACCTGTACTTGTTACATACATGCAAAAATCGGATTTTGATGATTGTTTCGATTTGCTGAGTTAGCAAATCATGATAGTGTCTTTAAGGTATAGACACTAAAATAGGAGTATATTGTACCGCGCTATTATGCTTAGATCAAAATTCAATATGGTAACTAGAAACTTCAACACATAACATATCACATTTATAGCTCCAACCACTCTCCCTTTATCCAAAACCGTGAACAGAAGTTCAATTTCCACTCCCAATGCAACAGGCAGTACCTACCCCCATACGTGCAACTTACTCTCTTGGCCGGACACATTTTGGACCCTTCAAAAGTAGATCAATTTTTATATGCAGACATACGTCTGATAATGATAGTTTAGTATGTCTACACCGCAGACAGTCGTCAGGAGGTGCCATTTTCAAAATGTTGTAACCTCGGTGAGATAGACGTGAATCTTCTTCTTGCGTATGAGGCAGCAGCTTAAATGGGTTGGATTGGTGGGACAAAGCTCATGTTGATTTGTTGGGTGGGAAAGTCTATTCCAACCTGGTGGACCGAAGGAGAAGCCTATTGAGAACGTGATCCGTAGTCTGTGATGGACAGCCACATTGGCAGGCTGAGAGATGGTCGAAGCCCAATCGGTGTATATTGTGTGAAAAACGACCGACTCCTGTGCGAATCTGTTCAAGGTGACCCATTTTCCGTGGAAGATTGCTACCACTACCAGGTGGGAGTTCTGTCACAGGTTGATAGTGAATTGGTCTGGTCTTGGGTTATCTAGCCAGGCAGTGTTCAATGTCTGTAAGATGTTGAATAAGGAGCTGGAGAGTTTAGCAGCGTGTCTACAGAAAGGTCGACGAGAGCGTAGTCTCTGTCTGCCGAGCTGGTGTGATTCTTTGGCAGTATTATGCAGCAGGTGCTTGTTGTCCAACAGAGCTTTATTCACCAGTTTATGTGTGTGATGTTCTTTCCGAAGCACTGCAGGTGCAATACCTGAAAGCACTGGTAGAAACTCAGATGGAGTTTGACGAAGGCAGCCAGTAATGGTTCGCATGGTCTCGATGAGTAGGCCTACTTTGTCCAGCTTTTGTTCTCGGCCGGGCTGAATGATCCGCTGGATTACTTTTGTCCCGTGTGTGATCAGCAAAGGTGACCTCATATATAAAAACGGCGAAACGTACAGTCGCACAGACACACAAGCAATTCATATCTTTTAAATAGTATAGAATATGACCAACTTACCCAGAACACAACCCCACCCAGTAATGATTGATATGCATGAGCCAACTATCCACGTATGGGTGACGAGCTGTCTCTTTATGTCTGGTAACAAAACGCTGAAGCCTTTGATAATTCCTACCTCCAAAAACACGGTCAATGTCACTACAGTCAATGTTATCCACGATCTCAAGTTGTCTTTTTCGTCCATGACGCTTACCTGACAAAGCAAATTAGAATGGCAGACGGGTAATATGATAGAAAAAGTTTTTCTGTCCTCCAAACTGGCTATATTGTGTTCTCTACTAACTTAACGTACTTTTTAACGATGAAAGAGAGAAAACTTGACGCACACAATTGGTAAAACAGCACGCGATCTAACAATAAGAGGAATAAAACTAATTTTATGCGCTGAAATTTTAGCTTAATACCTATAGATTTAATCTATCTCTCTTCTACCAGTCCTGGCTTGTTCAGGCTGTTAGCTCATTTGGTTAGAGCGCCGTGCGCCGTCATTTGGTTAGAAGCTGTTAGAGAGCATATGCGTCAGCTCCATTGTGTTTCTCTTGTACATTTGTGCCTTTGCTTATATTATTATACCTAGGCTTACACTGTTAAAACATGCATTAAAAACCACAGATTAAAAGTGGATTGATTAAAAATTGCACAGCATTGCATAAAATTTACGAGTTGATTAAAAGTGGCATTTAATTAGACTGAAACTTGTTTTGGTGATTGAATATATAAACGCTGGTTAATTTATGAGACCCCAAAGTTTCGTAGCCAACATCAGATTAAAAATAAACTTCCCGCATTAAAAACAATGTGTCTCAAATATTTTCAATTGTGGGTTAAATTTTAATCCGTGTTGATAAAATCATCTATTTTGCACAATGTTTATTCAAATATTGGTTACACGACCAACATGAAAGCGAGGTGGCGGTCGCCGTCTGTCAAAATCAAACATTGCCGGTGTGAAAGTAATTATAGTTCGGCGGGAACCACAGTCCGGGCTCCATAGACGACAACGGAATAAAGCGTGAAACTAATGTTGCGTGAAGAGTCAACTGAATCGAGTGCCCTATTATTTACCGTTGTAGCCGGACTATGAATACGGCGGACTATAATTACTTCTACACCGGTTTCGAGAGAGTGACAGCGACGCTGAGTTTTGTGAATTAATTCAGTGATATAAGTTCAGGCAATTGTTATATACTTAAGATTTTCTTGATCGGTTTCAGGCTTGCATAGCAAGCTTTTGCTTGCACGGAGACATATTTTGGGCATTTTTGAGACTCTCAAATTTCGTCCCTGAAAATTCGACATGGTTGAATAATCTAGTATAGTGTCATAGTCAAGACTTCAATGAGGAGTTTGAGGACCCAGGGAA
>JAMKCH010016479.1:0-39734 GCA_023653785.1 Ophioderma brevispina
TTTTTGGGGTTAGGATCTTGCCCGCGTCTTTACGCCGGGTCGCCTTTGCGCTTCTCTGGTTCCCTCTTGGATCCTCAGTTGTTTGCAATTTCTGTGAAGCCTGTTCTCCGCCTTTGCCGGGGGATGCTCTGGCCCCTTTGTTCCTAGGGCCTGCGTGCCTCCAGGTCTCCTCCAGAGTTTCTTCTCTCGGCCTATTCATTAGGCTTGGTTTCTCTGCGGGGGAATCTCGGCTCTGGCTCTCCTCCAAAAAAATTTGGCCAGGTCATTTAAACACATTATAAAGTTTAAGGATATTACTCACCCCTGGTGTACTCCACCGTCTAGGCGAGTTATGGGCTTCCTGAATTAGGAATCTAGACTCCATGTGTTTTTGTTGCTCTGGCGTTTTGGTTTGTTCAACCTTTGGCGCATCCTACTCTTGACCCGCTCTATTCGAAACGGGGGGGGTGAAACATTATGTTCCTCACCTCCGACTGCTAGGTGCTAGTCTGGTGTTGATGAAAATTATTTCAAAGGGTTAATGCATATGTTTCAGTCAAAAGTGGTGTAAAGGAAATCAGCTCAGGAAATGATTTAGTCAAAAAACACATTGTTTTATAAATCATATATAACGAGGCCTGATTTCCTTTCCAACTGTTGATTCCCGCTTTCCAGGCCCGCCCCACAACAGTAATGTTTCTGCGCCCGTATGGGCTCAGGCCCAAAACGGAATGAGAGAAGAGCAAAGGTCAACTGGGTGTGACATGGGGTCACGGGGCTTGGACCATTCTTCTTTTAAGGGGTTTATACGGATTGCGGGCATTCCACTTCAAAAGGGCAATGGCATAGGTTTCAGTCAACATTGGAAAGGAAATCATAGCCCTCCGTTTATAATTTATAAAAACAATGTGTTTTGACTAATATACGAAGGACTCTGTGATGGAAATAGCCATGTGTTATGCAGGATTTTGTCATTTGATAAACATTGTATTTGTACAGGAAAGACAGGCTTATTGACGACCACAGTGTACTTTTGGCAGTTAAGCAAATTTCGGGTTGCCAGTTTTATGGTAACAAGTTTACACGTACTTTGGTATAAATTAAGGGGGTGTCACCAGTGACGTAACCAAAGGGGGAAATTCCCGTGCCAATTACCCGTGAAAAAAACATAGGCCTATTCTGTATATAACAAACTTTAATATATGTTCCTCCCTAAATATTTGCTTGCCTCTTGAAAAAAGCTGTTAAAGCGTCCATGGCTCGAATGCTAATAGCCTAGTCCCCAGAAGCCCAGATTTTACCGGAAGTGGTTCAACATTTGGTATCAGAAGAAAGCTACTAATATTTCTATTTACCCTGTGAATGAAATCTTAGGCCAAATGTTGTTGGTGTGGAAGTTATGAGCAAAATGTGCCCCATTTGGTTGGACCAATATTAATTTTACACGTTCTCTATGGGCTACAAAATCACATTTTTAGCTCTTGCATCAAACGGTTTGAAAATATCGCGCGAAACTTTAAAGATGGGGATTTTGAGTGAAGGCCAATCTATTATGATGACAACTTCATAACCTTAATCGGGCCATCCCCTTTAACCACTGCGTTGTCACAATTTGCACTCAATTCAGAATAGCAAGGAACCAATGTTTAACACAAAGTAGTGTATGTACAAACATAACCTACCAAAGGTGCAATCAGGAGGATGATTTCAGAACGTCCCATCAATCATGCTTGTGGTTGTTAACCCAGTGTAACGGTCACTTGCACAGACGATTGATTTCTAACAGAAAATTTGAATAAGAGGGATAATTGAGTTGTATTTTCAAGACACCGACATCAGTAGATTAGGAAGTCGATGCCTAATATGTGTATTAACTCTGTGTTATCCCCAGGGGTTTTCATGTACTATCGGACTACTACTATGTTAGAGCAGATTTAAAACACCCATCTTCTATAAATTCAATGGATTTGACAGTGCAAATGAAAGTTGCACTCTGGTGAGTAGCTGTTTTGCATGGGGTTGTGGGGCTTTCTGAAAGCATCTTTGGGTGCACGTAAAGTAGTTTCTATGCGCATAGGAGTTGCCATTTAAGTTTGTTAGGTGTTAATATTTGCGTCATATTAGTGCATCTTAGCATTCATGGTTCCTACAGTCAGAAAGTGTGGGGGTGAGTGTCAACACTTACATGCATCCTGGCAAGTCAAAGCGTGTATTGCATTATTATATCAGGCTTCGAGGCGTACAAAGAAACTTGTATTGTTACTGTTTTGAAAAAAAGTCCCGGGATGCAAAACAATATCCTTTTTAATACTGTATCGCTCCAGGCATTTTAGCGCAGAACGACATCATTGAAAACCACTGGTATGAATCAGACTAGTACACTGCGGGTATTTTGATCATGATTGATCATGACTTGCCAGTTGGACTAGTTACTACAACATTTACAATGCAAAGTTTGTTTTAGTCGTCGGATATTTAATAAGTATTGAAATGGCTTTTTTTTGTATGATTACTTAAATACATTGGAACTCGCTAGAAAAATATTGCATTCATCTTCGACTCGTACAATATTTTACTAGCTAGTGTGTGTGATATATTCTTGTCGTAATCAAAAAAAAAAAAGCCATTCAATTATTATTTATATAATATTTAAAGTTGGCCTGGGACCAAGTGTGCCAAAATAGCTGCAATAAAACGGTTTTTGACATCACCTATACGTTTGGTTAAGTATAGATTAGAAAGCCACCAAGTTAAACCTAACAGAATGTTATTTAGGGTGTCATGGTTGAAGTATGTAACCAGATTCATTGTTAGAATGCCACTTGGACAACTTTGTGTGTGCTTTTGATGCAAACAGTCCCAAAACATACATACATTAAATACAATTTGTACTGTGGAGCTTTTTTTGGTAATCTTAACTCAAGTTAGGCAGAGAAAGAGAATGTTCTGGCCAAAAATGGGAGTGTTTGCCCACCATCTTAGAGTTTTATACATGGTTCTCAAGTTGGTTGTTAATTCACAAGAATTAAAAAAGGAATTTCCAGTGAACTGTTAGATTTGCCCATTTTGGATGGCAATCCAAAATAAGCAGAAAAAAGCAGGGTGTGATTTAAAAAAAATCCCACGGTGCACCTTTAATGAAAGAAATGAAACTCATCAATTCCATTACTTACTTAAGTGACCAAGGGGTTTTTCACTCCGTTGGTGCCCAGGGGGTTCCATGGGACCCCCCCTACGGAAACCACTTCCCGAGGGGAATTTTTGCACGAAATTTATACCACATGTGAAGGGTCATTAGACAACCCCAAATCAGCAATAAAAAATGAAAGTTGTTTATTTGGGCTGAAATTAGAGGCAAAACATTGTTTTGCATAAACACTGCGAAGAAAAATGGGCAACAAAGACGGAGGAAATCCAAATGAGCCTTGCGCTTACACAAACTTTTAGAAAACTTATTTTATGTTGATTTAGACTATACAAGACCCAAATTACATATATTTAACAAATAACTTGCAGTTTTAGGAATCCTGTAGTTTAAGGGTGCTGCAAAATACACGTCATTCCCATAGACTTGTACAGTAACGGTTTTAGCAAAGTCCACATTGTGAATGGTTTGTTTTCAGCACATAAAGGGTAATTATTTTTAATGTTAAAATATTAATTGTTTTACTACATGTATGTGTGCACGTATATCAGTAAAAAAAAAATATTTGGTGCTTTTTTTGAATATTCTCAGGTGACTTACGTTAGTGCCCAAGGGGGGCTCCCAATGCTAATTACTCATTAACGCTGGCCAATTTTAATTTTTTTAGTATCAAAAAGAAGGCATTTAAAAGTCAGACAATTACCAAAAAAATTTTGGCGCCAAAAATCCCCACGCGGTAAAGCGGCCAGCGCAAAAAAAACAATATTTTGAGGGTCCCTAGGAACCCCCCTTGGTCATTAAGTGTTAATGTGAAATTTCAGTGCAAAAATTATGCCAATCACTCCCACAACAAAACCAAGCTCACAAGTCTCAAATTTTATAATTGTACAGTTGAGCATTGTAAAGCATTAAAATTCCCCAAATCATCAATAATTTGACATTGAATTATTACGTGTTATCAAATTATCACTATCATAAACGTTCTGAACCATGATTAAAATGATCGCAATGCTAATCGATTGGTATGCAATTGTATCCCCAAATGGTATGATCAAGTTAACAGGGGGAGTTATGTGGTAACCACTTTTCCCATGGGAGTTTGAACAATTTTTTTTTCTAGATGGTATTCTTAAAATTGGTTTCACTACTATTCCGAGCAGTTTTAAAATTTAAAAAGTTGAATGGATTGAACAAATGCCACTATTTGTTCATTTTTGTAGGCCACATTTTCTTTTAAATGTGGATGAAACACGACTAGGACAACCTCATTCCCATCCCACCTTAATGCTGGCTTCTAATTTTTGTCGCGCTACTTGCTGTTTTCGTCGCGGCGACCCAACAAAAAGTGCTATCGCGTGTCGCACTGCCGACAGTTGGCGCGAGTATTTCATATTTTTTTCATGGTTTTTGCAAGCAGACGGCTCACATGGATCCATCAGATTTCACTAGGCTCTTATCATTACGTTACTGCACAAATGATTCAAGGACACTTACCTGGGAATTGGATATCCAATCATTTTGCTGGATGATTATCTTTTGGAAAACTCCTTTTTAGATCTTTATTCTTGCGCCATTTTTGTTTTCTCGCAATTTGTTTCGTGGATAGTCTCACCCAAATCCAAAAAGGAATCATTTTTATCGATTGGTCCCATCGCTGTCGGAGGAGTTTAGGAGTTTAACAAATATGTAAATACTTTGTGTATTTTCATTGGTCAGTTTTTTTACGGCATGGTGGCTGAAAAGTTGAGTTCAAGTCACCTCTTCGCTGTCTGTCGCAGGATGGAGCAGCCTGTGCGGCGACATGGAAAGTTTTATGGTCACGTGTTACTACACTTTGCGCTGGTGCACATAGATTGTCGTGCGACACTGCGACAGCACGAAAACTAGTATGAAACCAGCATTAGTCATCAAAATTAAGATTTTTGGTATCAGAGAAAGTTCAGATTTTTTTCTCATACCAGCAGTGTGGAATTTTAGGCACAGAAAAATCGTTCCATTCCCATGTGTTATGACAAAAAACATCTCAATGTGGATACACATTAATCTCTATGGTCCCAATTTAGTAAACTTTTGTTTACTCCTAAATGGCTGGACAATTTAATTAAAAATTTGTAAATCAGAGGTTTTATGAGGGAGGAAGAATCATGAAAATAAGACCTTGAAGGGGTCACCAACTTTAAGGCATATATAATTCGAAGGAGGGCCTGGTGATTGTGTTTTTTGAAGTAGGAGAGATAGCTCGGAAATCGTAGTGAAACCAAATTTAAGAATTACCATCTGCCCAAAAAATTTTGTTAAAAATGCTCAATGGATTCTGGCCAGAAAAGCGGAGATCATTTGATGATCATCCATGCCGTATTATAGGCATGCGTTCGAGACCCGTGAGATTCAGCTATCTTGTAATTTTCCACTGGACAAGAATTAATATCCGGCTAGTTGTCACCAATTTAACCCATGCGATATTTGGGAAGCTTATCCCGGCTGTGCGATTGATTATCTCGATGTATGTTTGCTGATACGGGAGGAAAGCGCTGATTCCGATCTGCTGCATCCCTTGAAATGGTTTATGGTATGGTTGGGCCACAGTGATCAGCGACTATTTGTGAAAGCGCTTAGAGGCAAATAGCATAAGGCGGGTGGTATCTCTGCTATTATGTTAGGACACATAAAATTTGTCTCGCATACGTAACACGGTGGGCGTCCTTTTGCAATACTCCCAATTTTAACTGCATTTTGTTTTGCTTTTAAAAAATACTTATTGCAAGACCAGCATAGCTAAGCTTTACAATGTGAAGAAACTTGTTTTTTCCTGATCACAAACCATAATATTGTATCGTAAGTCACATCCACTTTGGTAAAGTAAGAGGTTTTATTGTTCTGTTTTTGCAATCCAGTACATCATGTATTCAACAATACATTTACTACTTTGTTAAAAACATTATATTGGTTGTAATATAAACCTTATTTTTAAACAGATTTACAAGTTTAGTGTGTCATGCCTCTATTTTAATAGAGTAGTCTGTTGGGGTGGTTAACAATAGTACATTAGCATCAAATTTAGCACCATAGCGGGGCAAAACCAAGTAATGACAACATTTTAATTTAGAAACAAACCGCTTCACAGGAGTTGTAGTATTTCCATATTGGTGGTTCAGATGAATGAACATAAACCCAAGACATATTTAGGCAAACCCACCTGAAAAGTATACCAATAGTTTAGTGAGTACAAAGGGGGTCTCGTGGGTCTCCCCCCCCCCCCCCCCCCCCCCCCCCCCCCCCCCCACCCCCCCCCGAATTCATGTCTTTATATCCGAAAAAAATGCGGTAGAAAACGATTAGCTATGTTTTTTTAAAAAATTCAAAAAATTTTCTGTTAGCTACATCTGGATCCGAGCAAAACAACAATAACATATATGTATGGCAAAGACAGTCATAATGGTTCAAGAAGAAAAAAGTTGTTTCTTGTTGTCGAGAAAGGGTTAAAAAAAAATATTATTTTTCTGTAATGGGAGCTCCTAATTTGCAAATAAATTTACATTAAAAATGGTGTTGCTCAATTTCTTCGAACTTGCAGTACTGTTTCCCAAAATTTGAACAACAAACATTTTTAGTTCATGGTATGATGCCTGAACCAGGAATAAACTATAATACTTAAAAATTGTTTTTTAAAATGAATATCAAAAATCTTAAAGGTGCATTTTTCTGTAAAAGAGTGTATTGCCAAAATTCAGTGATTTCATTGTTCATTTTGGTATTATTAACAAATGCTGCATCCACACTATCCCATATCACAGAAACGTTGTTAATCTCTGTTTATGGGCAGAAAATACAAAATTGCCAAATTTCTTGCAGAGATGATGATGTGATCCACTTATAATATTAGGAACATACATAAATAGCAGGGGACTATCGTGTAAGAGTGTGCGCTCCGGATAAAAATTGTGAATTTTTGCACAAAAAGAATTAGGCCTTGATAATCCTAAAATGCTGGAAGCACTTGCAAAACCCCCTTATGGCCCCCAGCTTGGGCTTCAAGGTTATCAGGGGTCAAACATTTTTTAAAATGTTCTGAATGTCTTAAAAAGCACACCATGGTGTTTGTCTGGTCACAAGGATTCCAAAAAAGGTATAGTTTACACATCTATGGCTTATAGTTCCGGAGGTATGGGGTAAAAAACTGCGTAAATGGTAAAAAAGTCAATTTTGGTGGTACATGGGTCAAAAGTTAAAAATGCTTGATCAGTTAACTAGGGTGGTGCAAATGTTTCTTAGCTTAAAGGATTGAAATCAGGATAGTTTGCCATTATCTGTTATGCTAGTTTTCACGTTATCCAACCAAAAATGGGTCCAGTACAATAGAATCCAATAGTGCCAAAGCTGTTGACTTTATTCGCCATTTGCTTCATAACCAGACATTGTAAGATAGCCAAAACTATTACTATAGTTCATTCTATGAGCCTTAAACCAACAATTGAACACATTTTACAAAAAAAATGGAGCACTTTAATTTCGGACCCCCGTACAAACCAAAATGACTTTTTTTACAATTGTTACCATTTTTCCCCATAATTCCTAAACTATAAGTCACAGGTAGTAATAACTATACCTTTTGGAATCATTGGAACCAGCCAGACATCATGGTGTGCTTTTCAACACAATAGGAACATTTCAAAACTTTACCCCCGTGTATCTTGAAATCCAAGTGGGGGCCAGAAAGGGGTTGTGGCAAGTGCTTCCATCAATTTTTTTGTATTATCAATGTATAAATACTGTGTACCAAAAATTCACAATTTTATGGATTTGCAACACTCACATAGATCTGTTCACTACAGTCACCACTAAAAATGCTAAAGCGAATTCAGATGAACAGAAAGCTCACTTGTTCAAGGTAGTTCAGAGCCGAGGCTGAGGATCACAAAATGTTTCTTTAACATGTTATATAAACCTATCATGATCATATTATATTTAGTCCAAAAAAATTGTCGGTTGCTCTGACAACTGAAGGTCAAATTGGATATAGCAATCACTTTTTTCACTTTTCAGCAAACGTGTTTTCTTTCCAAAATTTTACCTTCATGACCTCTGAAAATATTAAAACATTAATGTATTATTAAGCAGTCTTACATCGAAACAACCTCTTTTCTAAATGCGAATTGGAGATGCTGTTCAGTCACAAAAGAATCTGACCTGACTGGACCCTCTTGTATTTTTTTCCCACTCCACTGTTCAAAACTTTGACACATAATAGACAACACATGTACTCTTTAAAATTCCAAACCATTTGATATACAAAAAGATTGCATAACATTCAAAGGGATCGGGTGAAAAAGACATGGATGAGAAAAGTAGTACGGGAAGTCCTGAACATTTCAAGGTGATTCATAGCTCCTGGTTTAAATTCTTCACTTTTCATTTTGGACCTGGCGATTATAATGCAAACATGCTAGCCATACATGGATTCTCAGGGTGAGTCAGAAAAAAAAAGTACAACCAAATGAGGGAATTTTTTTTATTGAAGAAACATTAAACCGGAATTATCAAATTAATTCCTGTATTAGATAGTCTGTTTAATAAGCTTTGCACAAATTTTAATTTTTACAAATTATTTTGTTATTTTGTAAAGGATCATTATTTTTTTAAGGTGTATCATTTTTGCCCCGAACAAATTGCACACTTGACTGAAAACATGACACTCATACTACGTAGCGGGAGGGCTTCAAAATAAATTAAATGGTTGATGTCGTTGGCGCCGTATTCAAGTGCTACGCAGGACAGGTTTGTTGAATGATAATGTAGAATACTTAAGATTTATTGAAATTAACAGGATATATTTAAAACGGAAAATTGTAATGCTTTATCTGTTATACAGGGACTATACATGTCTTATGGAAGTTTAGAAGGTTTACTACCGTGGGGAGGAAATCAAACATTTGAAAAGAATGCGCAAATTGGTGCTTCAAGTCCAAAAATTGATTCATTAAATATTATTTGATATATGATTCATTTTACAGTCTTAACCAACGGTGGTGTTGTTTGTATTTTGTTTATGTATGTTAACAAGACATTTCATTGGGGAGGGGGGGAGGGGACTAGGCGATGGGAACCATTAACTTGGGCATCACTAAAACACATTTTACAATGAAACGGTAACCTGTCATATATCAATTTATACTTTTCCTGATCTCTATTGGGGGCCGGAGGGCGGCAAAGATTTGAGCTGCGGACCACCCCACCCGTTACCCTCCTCCCTCTCGCCCTACCAAAGATGATTACGTATTGGTTTTGCTGCTATTTATTCCAAAGTGTAATTAATGGAGGATTGCTATACAAATCCCAAAAGCTGAACGTAAAACTAAAAGCACTCTTGGGTTGATCTAGCGTTGTAATCTGTTCGGTCTTTCAACAATGGGTCTTTCACTTTACAGCTGTAACTTTTGAATGGGTAATCAATTTTGTTTAATGCCGTAATGTTTATATGAGATTAAACAAAAACAAGGAATGCATTACCAAAAGAAAATATTGAATTAGCACAAGAGGGTTTCCATGAAAAAAATCGCTCAATTGGTTGTAACTTTTTTTTGACTCACCCTGTATCTATATCTTGAGGGTGGTCTTGCCATTTTTGGCCAAAATGAGATTGTGTGTATCAATTGAGCCACAAGACCAGGAAACCTAATAGTCTAATGATGTCATAATAGAGATTGATACAAGTTCCAACAATTGAGTATCACCAACGTATCTGCATTGAAAAATACAGCTAAAATCTTTAATATGAACCTATCTGAAAGTGTTGGTAAATTCGGATTGAAGTTAATTTTCTGTGGAAATTCAGAAAAGGTAGGTTGGTGGTTTTGTTTGCAATATATTTCAGGTCCCTTTAGCCCCTTGTCCATTTATCAATAAATATTGTATTCCATTTTTTTCAATTAATCATAATGTTATAATTTTGTACCACAAGTCATCACATATAAAAGGTGTGGCCCTTTTTTTCAATTTAAAGGTGCATTTTTTTGATCCTAGAACAAGTATATTGTGTATGGTTCACTAGAAATCCTCAAGAAAAGGTTTATTCCAAAATTTCAGTTGATCTGAGGTTTGCGCATTGATGTTATGAGCGATTTAGTTGTATGCACTACCACACATGCCCATAGGCTACTTTTCTTTCTTTTTAAGGACAGAAAATACAATATTACAAATTTTAAAATTACTAATTTTTGAATTTGCAAGTAAGATTAGGCACACATCTTGGGCCAACAGTTCGATGATATAAAAATCTCAATTTTTTTTTTCTTTTTGGGAAAGAAATGGGGTCAAAGGCTTGTGGATCATGGAAATGCACCTTTAATCATTTATATTTTGTCTACAATCATTCATCATGTAAAATGGTCGGCATCTTTTAAAATTTAATCAAGGTATATTTGTCAACCAATATAAATTTGACCACAAATCTTTTTCAAAATTAATTCCATCTTCTGGAGTACTGATCTATACTAATTGCTTGTCCTTTTGTAACCATAAGAATGTGTACCTAATAGCGGCCTGTTTTGTTTTTTGCCCTTTTTGGATTCACATATTAAAAGTGCATTATCAGTGCTGGTAGTAGACACCAATGATCTGATGGATTTTTCTTCTTGTATGCATCTCTTAGTTTCACATCTTGAGATTTGATGAGCGATGCCATTTCTGTCAGAAAACAAAACACAATATTACATTAGATAGATACCCCCTCTAAATCACCTCCACGATTAACATTATATTAACTCCAGATTAAAAACATAATCTTTTACATGTCTTTCTAGACCTATGCAAGTTACCATAGCAAAAGGACTAGCTGATTTAACAATTTGGTTCCCATGTACATTCTGTAAGAGATTGTGTTGGATGATCACATATTAACAACAAATAAGATTTCCATAGGGAAAATTAATTTAGGGAAACATAGAAACGGTGATGTTCTCTCACTGACACTTCCACACTACATAGCTTTTCAAAATTAGTTTAAACAAACAACCAGAACTGGTTTGCCCTAAAAACAACAAAAATGCACAGCATTTACAAGGCTATATCAGTGATTTGCCTGAAACAAATACACAAAATCATCAAAAAAAATCAGATTTTGCAGCTAATGCTAACAAGTATAGGTGTCAGAAATACGCTACAAGATATACAACCAAACGCCAGCATAAAAGAACAAAATCGGATATTTCATCACCAGGGCTTGAAAATGTTAAAGTTCGGGAAGGAGTCTCATTCTTACAGATTTCCCATTATATCTTATGTATAAATTTCCCTCAAATGGCCAAGTTACCCTCCAAAGTGGCCAACTTTCCGGGAGAAGGAGCTTCCCATCTTACGCCAATTTTTAGCCATGTTCATCATACTATTGTACAGACACTTACTGCCACACGAAAATGAATTGGAGATTCCTATCTTTGAATACCGTTGTTTTCTTCCTTTTCTACACTTTTAGGCTATATTGATAATTCAAATATTTTGACTATAGTGCAGATCACTGATTAATGCTGTAAAGGGCCGACACAGAGATTTGAAATGTAATTTTTTGCCCGTATAAAATAGTCAACTAGAACTAAAGATAGTCACTACAAAATGCTATACCAGAGTTTGAGATGATATGATTTTTCATTTGAGCAGTCAACATTATATAACAGTACCATAGGATAGGTGTATAACAAAAATTATGCGATTCAGAATTTTACAATGAAGTTGTGATTTTATAGATGAAGGACATAGATTTGGATTTGAGATTCCAAAAGCCACATATAATTATCAGTGGTGTGCACTCCAGATTGGGATGACCTCCCCCCCCCCCCCCCCGCCCCCCCACCTCCTCCCCCCCCCCCCCCCCCCCCCCCCCCCCCCCCCCCCCCCCCACCCCTCCCCCCCCCCCCCCCCTCCATCCCCCCCCCCCCCCCCCCCCCCCCCCCCCCCCCCCCCCCCCCCCCCCCCCCCCCCCCCCCCCCCTCTCCCCCCCACACCCCCGAACCCCCACCCCCCCCTCCCTGGGACAAATAGAGTGTCAGAACATCACCTGAATGCAATTTCTACAGAAATGTCAACAAAGTGCAAGGGTATAAGTTGTTGATCATGTACCCACTTCTCACACACAATGTGAACTACGCAAGGACTTATTCTGGGATAAAGTGCATCTTAGCTACAGAGGTCTGGGTAAACTTGTCATCAATCTAAGAAAAGCGATTACCCAGTCATCTTTTCACCAATACACCACACCCAATGCCAGACACATAAACAATAGCCAATCAAAAAAACAACATAGAACTACCCATGCTCACACAAAATGCAAGTACATATAGATGTGTTGCAAATGATGTCTAGTGTAGATATTAACCTAAAATAAGTTATTACAATAATGTATATAGTGTAAATAATGATAAGACCACCAACACATTTGATGATTGTAATATTTACTGATATTGTTCACTACATGTAATACTACTAATCTTTATAATGAGCGAGAGTCACAAGAACGGGTCTGATATACCTTAAACAAAAACTGGAATTGTAAAGTAAATCAATAGCACTGAAAATGCTGATGCTAAAATGATGATCATAAATCTAAAAACATTGACGTTCCACAAGAACAATTAAAAATGGTGATGTTTGATAAATTGCGATTTTAATCACTAATAGACTAAACCATAAAGATAATTGTTTTTGAATAATGATATAATGACAATTGTAAATATTATACAAATGATGAATTTAACCAACACCATAATAGTAGCGAACACTATTTTTCAATTTATTAAATTTTAAATATGCGTAGTATGTCTAAAAATTTTCATAAATTAAAAGACCATTTGAACGTAATTAAACATGACTTTTCTCTATTGGTGTTGCTGCAACCTGGTTTAAAACAGCTACATCCATTGATTATTTTAACTTAAAAAATTTAAGTTTGAAAACAGTAAATAGAATGATTCTCACATAGGTGGTGTAGGTCTTTATGTCTATTCTTCCTCAAATAAATTAATATAAACAGGAGAACGATCTATGCCTCTTTCCAAAATGTTCTTATGAATGTTGTTTTATTGAAATAAACAATTAATGACAAACATATAATGTGTGGTTGTATTACAGACATCATCACCATAGTATTAAGGAAATTAATAAACATTTTGATCCAAATAATAAATAAAATTGCACGTGAGAATAAAATAATTTATCTAATGGGCGATTTCACATATTGACATCTACAAGATCATGATAGGCCTATCGTACATTTCAGTGACATGATCTACTCATAAATTTTTTTTTTTTTTTTTTTTTTTTTTTTTTTTTTTTTTTTTTTTTTTGCCCCTTTTTATTTTTTCATGCTACCCACTAAGACTTAGCCCCCCCCCCCCCCCCCCAACCGCTATACTGCATAAAGTGCTACATTAATGATAATCTATTTACCAATAAACCTAAACAATGGTAGTGGTATCTTACTATTAGACATAGCTGACCATCTTCCAAACTCACTTTAACTGTAAGACTAGATTTTTTTAAAAAAGCCAAAACTACAAAGATAATGATATAATAATAATATGTCATAGCACTTAAAAATTGCCATGTTTGAAATTAATTAGGAACAATGTACTTAAATTATAATGAGTTAACAGTGCTTATAATAACTTTATGGAAATGTTTAAATCATACGCGACAAGCATACACAATGTACTAAGAAAATAAATAAATCAAAGTCTAAACCAAGATCAACATGGATAAACAAAGATTAATGAAATTGAATAAATAAAAAAGATTAGAATTTATAAAAATATATAAAGAATAGAACTCCACAAATAGAACTAATTATAAGACACTAAATAACAAAGTTAAATAAGCCTTAAGACTGCGCTAAAAGCAATATTTGTAACTATTGCGAAAAAAAGAAAAGACAAATATTTAAAAACACATGGAAAATACTAAATACTCTAATTAATAAAAACCATACTAGATCTTGTAATTAATGGATTTAGCTTAAATGATCAATTATCAATGATCTAACAACAAATTCCAGCTCATTTTAATGACTTCTCATAAACATAGGCCCAATCGGTTAAACAAAAATTCAAATACTAATACTAACTTTTCAACTTATCTCTCTAATCCAATTGATGCTACAATGTCTATTACTCCGATCAGAGAGGATGAAGTAATTAAAGTTATCAATAATTTAACTGCTAAAAAAAGTCAGGTCATGATTGCATTCCAGCCTTAATTATTAAAAAACTTGCCTAGTGAATTAGCATTCCCCTAACATTATTTACAACATGTCACTAACAACAGGCATAGTACTTGATCAACTTACAAAAAGTGCATGGTAATTCCCATCATAAAAAAGATAGTAAAGACAATTACAAACTACAGACCAATTTCAGCTTCTACACTGGTTTTTCAAAAATTTAGAACGTCTTGTTTTTAATAATGAATATCTCATTTATAGACAACACAATATACTCTTATAAAACCAATTCGGATACGTCACAAAACACTCCACAAGATGGGCATATACCAAAGCTTGTGCATAAAATTACTCAAGCTTCTAATAATAATCAAACAAATGCGGGGGTATTTGGCACGGCTTTTCAGCATTTGACACCATAAATCATGACATCTCTTATGCTAAAATGTATGTAATATGGCGTAAGAGGTTATTGTCTTGATTGGTCAAAAATACCCACCCCCCCACCCACAACACCCCCCACCACCCCACCCCCCCCCCATCACAAACAGAACACAGTTTGTTGAGTACAATAGTCACAAATCTACAACAAACATATCTGAAAACCGCGTATGCCCAAGGCTCTATTTGAGGACCCCGGAGGATTTATCATTCTGTTAATATATTCCAAATGCCTGTTTTGTTTTTTTTTTTTTTTCTTTTTTTTTTTTTTTTTTTTTTTTTTACTCACGAAGGTTCTTTTATATGATAGCAGATGAATACCAGTGCGTTTACTCACATCCTGATATTAATAAACTAATACATTATGATAATGTATTAGTAAACTAAACATCTGCGTCCAAAGTCCAATAAATTTCAAACTTCAACAAACAAAAAAACACTCCAAAAGGAGTGAAAAAAGAAAAAACTATACACACAATAAACATTGATATCTCATCGATGATAGTAAAATAAATCAAGTTAATGCTTTTAAATTTTTAGGGTCACTATTGACCAAAACCTTACCTGGAAAAATCCACATGGAGGAATAGGGAAGAATTTCTAGAGTATTGGAATTTTAATATAAAGTAAAACAATTTTCTACCTGAAAAATGCCCTTCTTAGTCTCTATAACATGCTGTTTCTCTAACACAGTACATATGGTATCACTGCCAGGGCAAGTGCCATGCAATCTGAAATGGAAAATAATGCCATATTCTACAAAAGAGGCACTGAGTAGCAGTGAGAAATAGGAATAAGAAGAAAAAAACAAAAAAAAAAAATGCATCTAATCCTTATTTGTTAAATACAATCAACTAAAAATAATGGATTTGTGTAAACTTAATATTGGTACATAATGTACAAATGTAGCAATAAGCTGTTACCCTCCATTGACAACATGTTTGTCACAAATGCTGAAAACCACACTTATCCTACAAGACATGATAGACTTTCAAATACCTAATATTAAACTTGATTAGTGGTTAAATCATATACCTTGGCCGGGTTAAACAATGAGAAACACCATTCCACCTAATGTCAAAAAAACTCAAAAATCTCATTCTTTTAAACTTTAATTATAAAAAGTCACTTATATCAAACTATAAACAAATAGAAATAGAGTCTGGAACGTGACAGGCCATTACTAGGCTTATCTCCAGTACTCTTCCACATTACCACCTAAAGTATATATAAAATTACCTTACTATGTATGTGACTATGTTTATATTGATGGATTGTGAAGATAGAAATAATGTTGGTTGTTATGATTAGCTATTTCACAGTGATTAGTATGGGATAAGCATTTGTTTAGGCAAAAAACAATTTCATGCAATATTGAGGGCCCTATCCTGGGAAATCTATGAGTCAACCTTCAATGTTCAGCATAAGTTGGCCCTACACAGTAGATTATCACCTTAAAGCTGATTTCGAGATTTCAAAATAGCATATTTTGTTGTGTAATAATTAAAAAAATAGTCAACTAGAACAAAGATACTCACCTAAAAAATGCCCCTCCAGTCCAAAGTCTGAGATGAATCAGATGTTTCGTTTCATGCAGTAAACCTTTATGTGCAGTATAACGTGCCCATAGGATACTGTGTATATCAAAACTTCCGCGACGAATTTTTAACAAAGTTGTGATTTTCTATAGAAGGGACTTCGATTTGAGCTTTTTCACACAGTGATAGTATACAGACAAGCATTTGTACATGCCCACAAAAACATGATTTGTTTGAAAAATGAGAGCGGCCTCCTCGGGAATCTCCGAGTCAGCCCCTTTAAGACCCGACAGTGCAATGGTTAAGTTAGACTTGTATTTGTTACGTAAGATCTCACCAACAGTCTTAGCAACGTTAAGATTAAGTTGTTGCACTTGCGGAGGGAGGATACTTGCGAAAACAAGTGCTTCAATTCATGCCTGACCATCCCAAAGCAGAATTAGCTGCAAGGGATTAAATGGGTGAAGCTGACAGAATATAATGTTTACATGACGTTGGTGAGCTTAGAACACTAGAAATAAACTGCCGCACACCCTAAAGAAAACACCAGGAAGCGTGGATAACTCAGCGGTAGTTTCAACACAGTCAGGGTAAGACATAATTTTAGTGTAGATTCCAACTAGCAGAAACTGCTAGAAACTTTCCCCCCCTATGCTCCTTCTTACAGACCTATATAATATGTGAAAAGAAACCATTGACCCCTACCTTTATTTTCCTGTTGTAGCTTGTCCCCCAATCTTGGCTAGTACTTTCAACTGTTCTTCCAATGGTCAATGTGATGTTGTTGTGCTGACACTAGTTACTCCAAATCTAAAAATCTAAAAAGAAGAGGGAAATACAGAGAGCCTAATTACCACTAACTAGGGTAAGATGGGAAAAAAGTTCAGGCGTTATTTATATACCCTTTGCACTACTATTGCATCACTCTTAAATCCTTGATACAAAATAGTTGCAAAAAGGTATGTAATTATGCAAAGGAAAACAATGTGATGAATGAAACAATTATTTGGTATGTTCCACTTAATCCAACAGATTGAGGACTCTAGCCAGAACATCAACGGATTGACAATTTGACTTTTACCATTACAGATTGGTTTGAGAGGACTTGAGAAACCCCCCCCCCATTTTAATTTTTTAAAATAAGGACAGCGGTCCTAAATAGGTCATCTAATTCTGTGCCGTCAAAGAATATGTGTAGAGCAAATATTGCCCTAAGTAAACCCTGAATGCCACATTGACCTCATCATTAGTTATCCCACATAAGCCCACTGCTTCTTCGCATTGTATAAGTTACCAAGTACGAACTTGGTCCATCACTGCACTGAACAAAGCCAGCAAACATTCCAATTTTTGTGATTAAAATGTTTAAAAAGTCAGAAAAAAGGAATATTTTTAGGGGGGTTGTAGGTCCAGTTAAAAAACCAAAAAAGGTCCACTTTTTCATGTCCCGCACCCCGCAAACAAATAAATCCTGCGTACGGCCCTGTTGTTACCAATGTACACACATGGTGTTGCTACACTCGTGACAGATGTACACATCTTCTTCAGAGAGCCGTCCTCCAGTAAACCTGCCATCGGGACCATCAGAAACCTGCAATATAAGGAAGTTACAGGGTTAACTTACTACTGCAGACAAACTAGCAAAAAATTGATTTAAATTTACATCATTATTGTTAATCCAAAATAACAAAAACATGTTTCTTGAAATAACTTTATGTGTTGGTTATAATAAAATTTATAATTCAACACTACCATTAGGAATTATATTTACAGAATATTTCACCACTTTTTGCACATGTGTGCAAAATATGTAAGTAGCCAATTATCTTAAAATGAAATCGTTTTTTTTTTCAACATTTGTGCAAGAACGTATGTTGCAATGAATGGTTAAAAACTTCAGATCAATTAAATAATAATAATAATAATGACATTTGTATACAGACCTTGTTCTTTACATTCGCTCAAGGAACGAAAGCTATGAATTTGACTATTTTAATGAATGATGTTGTCTGGCTCCAGGTAAGTCTAGATATTTGGGGCAAGTTCAGATGGCTCTTTTTTTGGTTTTAAGAATGTGAATACGGAGTTTCACCATGTCCTGCCTTTGAACAAAATTCGCCATGACTAACGTGCCCAGTGTTCACACACAGTCACTACTCGCTTACGCTATGTTTCACCTGACAGCGATTTTTAAAAGACAAGGCCGCCCATATGAGTGCAGTTTCAGAGGATTCAAACACGGTTGCCCCTTATATTAAACTGCCAACCATTTGGCTTTACTAGGACCCAGCTTCTGGCCAAGCGCACCCAATCCAAGAATTCCAATATTTCCTATAAGAGTACCCCAAATATCGCTTTGGAGTCGAGGAGAATTTGCCCAAGTGCACAACTTATTGCAGTGGGGCTTGAACTCCCAACCTTCAGATCACAATTGGCTGTTCTATCCCATGGATCACAAATGCCCCATGGGTTTCAAAGTGGAATCTCCTTGCATGCATTACAATGTATTAAATAACAGCTGTATACAGTTATTGATTTATCCCTATGAAAACCACACCATTTTCGAATACCAGCCATACAAAACCAAAATATCGCAACAATATTTTACAGATTTGAGTGATACCAACTTCTCAGTTTTGATGGAATGGGAGAACTGTAAGAGCTCCTTCAGTCAAGAACATATTGGTGGAGAGACCACACCTCAGATTTTACACATATTTTAAAATGCTATACAAACACATTTATATATTCCTGCAGTAAACGAATATTGTCGATGGCACGAATACATTGGAGGGGATGTGTTGAGAGCAAAACTAAAAAGGCCTTATTTTACAGATGAAATGCTAGCAACTTTTGTTCAGCAGAATAAGAGCTTTAAACCATTTACATGAAAACCTTCTGTTATTCGATTATGTCAAAGGTTCATACCAAGTCAATTGAACAGATATTGTCATACAGTCGAGGGGAAACACGCTACGATCGTTTGTTTGGGACAATCAAAGGAAGGGATAAAAGGGGTCATGAACATCGAGGCCGGGCAAACTCTTATCTGAGGAGGATTAGGACACAAATATGTAGTTAGTTTATGGAGTGATCAACACTTTCAGGTACTTAGATAAATGATGGCAAAAGACGTCAAACGTATTTCTGGAACAAGGACAGATAAATGTAAACCAGTGTAACGAGGCTAAAACGTTATCAGATTTTCTATTATCCTTAGTGACGGAAAATACGGAAGGAAAAAATGCCGGCAAAGCAAAAACGTGTGATATAGGAAACTAGAAATTATACTGGGGAAAGCAACAACATAATAATTTGAAATTCCTGGTGATATGTGGTTGTCAAACTAGTGGAGGATTCTGATAGTAGGTTTCCTCCTCTGTCAGCACGCAATAATGACAACACTGAAAATTACTTTTCATATCATTTTCTTTCTTGTGAATGCTTCAGTTGTCAAGTTGATGTTTGGAATTTATCAGTGCATTTGCCTTGAATTATTTCTTTGTGAGACAAGGGGACATTTATTTATGGCCCTAATTGATCTGACAGGTCACATTGAATTTCTATTGAATTAGGGGGTAAAGCATAAGCCTCTCAGGACAAAATGGAATCGTCGACAGCCCAAAACTTTTAATGAACTGAAAAAGTAATAAAAATCCTACTTATGTATCCTGTTAAAATCCTCCGTATACGTCTTTCCTTTTGGTCTAGGTACGTAGATGCCACTTATGAAGCAAATGAAATACCGGAGTCTCTCCACTATTGTCCCTGGCGAACTTCCAGTTCATCCTCGCTTTGGTCTATCATATCTGCCTAGTAAGTTGGCTACCGGTGAAGGGGGTTCATCTCCTGCTAGTTTTGTGCTATTATATACTGTGAGCGGCCTAAGAATGAGGGAATCTCTGACACTGGTGGCCTGGTTGGATCTTGTCAGGTCCTTGAATGGAGACGATGCATGGGATTGGTGGATCGAGTTCTGTATTGTGACGACACAAGACCAACGATCACATTACCTTGAAACATCAAGTTAAACAGAAGAAATTAAAATTTAATATGTTTCCTTTTTGAGCTGAACCCAAAAAGTATTAAAAGTTTGGATATGGCCTTTTAATTCTTGACGTTTTATTTTAAAAAGACCCACCAATTTTCTTGCTGTGTCAAAATGCACCACCCCATAATTACCATAAAAGTTAAGACAAAGTTGCTCTAACTTATTTATTTATTTGTTCTGTTGCAGCTATCCAATCTGTTGGATTTAAGTCCAGGCTGCCATACAACTGAATAATTGTGAACAAATTTTTATGTGTAACTTTACCCCAAATATGAACTCAACTGAAATTTACAACTTTCTATCATGGCTTGGGCAGACTGCCAAAACTGCAGATGTCCTCGCCTTCAGCATTTGCTCCTGCTTGCGCGACCATATCTGTTGGATAAGTCTAGGATTGCATTCCACTGAATGGGTGAATGAGTATTTATTGTGGATGCATTTGTTATTACAAAATGTAAACCGTCACCCTAAACTTTGCACCCTTCACCCACAGCTGAGGAAGACATGCCAAAAACTGCAGATGTAGATACGAGGCCAAAGGTGAAAGATGTTCGGATAAGGACCAAAGGTGGCGCACCTGAGAAGTACATAATTCTTGCAAATAATTTTTCTAAAATTATAGAAATCAGTCTACGTGTGTTCTCACATTCTAGTATGGGCACATTTTCTAGAAAATGAATTAAATGTCATCAATTTTTTGCCCTGATGACTATCAGTGACCCCGGATGGAAATCATGATTCATGACTCCAGCAAATAAACAGGGCTAGTGTAATCCGCTCGGTATGCACAGGACCAAAACACTCGATTACTTCATCTGGAACTCAGTGCCATTGTTATTATCCATGCAGCTGAAAACAGTTCAAGTGTTATAGGCCTATACCAAATTGGGGATGAATGTGGCACCACAAGCTAACACACAAAATACTGTCCGCATTTCAAGAATAAATAAAGTTAGAGGTTCTACTGTGTGTTCAATTAAATTTAACCCTATATTTCATCATTTTTGAAAGGGAAACAAGGTGAACAAAATTCATGGAATAATTTGTTTGGCAAACGCGATCCAACATCTTTGTGCAAAACCAAACCCGTCGTAACCTTTGCCCGCGTTAAACCCATTTTTATTTTCAATTTACCATATTATTAGAAGAAATCGAAAAATCATTTACGTAGTGAATGTAAAGTGACAGGTTGCCAAACAAACTTGTAAAGTGGAATAGAAAGATGTTTCTACATAAAACATGATTAAGTTACAGGTTTGGTTCTGCACCATGATGTTGTTAGGGACACGTTGCCACAAGCAAACAATCTTCATGCTTTTTGTTAAGCTTCGTTTCCTTTTGAAAAATGATGAAATATTATGGTCAAAGTTATTGGATTCACAGAAAAAAAAGCTAGGGTTTTTATTTTATTGTGAGGAGGCTACGCTCATCTAAATCGGGGTGGTGATCACATCATCGCATGGACAATAAAACAATGGCTCTGCCGTTCAGAGAATCTGAAGTCTATTGTCCTATGCATAACGGAAGTATTTACTTATCAATAGCGCCGTCATTGCTGAGGGCAATGGAGTGGTGTACATCCGTTGGTCACTGATATTCAGAGGTTAAAAGAAGATGACATTTAATATTTTCAAAGAAAATTTGACATTACGGACGTGAGAACACACGCTGATTTTTGTATTTTTAGAGAATTTATTTAGGAGGAAAAAGTATACTTCCAGGGGTGCGTCACCTGTGTAAACACTATGAGATCTGGCCGCTAGCCTAATGTTCTCACTCGCTACAAGGGACCATATCAAGTGTAGCATTTAATGTAAAAATGCATTTAAAAGCAAAGGTCACATTTTGCTGTCAAAATACGATGTCCACAATTAGTTGGTGCAATAAGGTCGACACCTGGCAGTGAAAAGTCTGAGGCTATCATTGTATGTACACAAAGTTCTGGTAAAAACGTCATGGCAGGCCATTACACAGGATATATGCTTGTGCAGGACTTAACTTGTCCCATTTTTTTGGACTTTTTTAAAAACCTCATGACCAAAAAAAGTGGACTTTTTTGAAGTTTTTAAAAAAAAAAAAAATTGCGCCCTTTTACAAAACAAGTAGAATTGCGCGGTTATCTCGGGCTTTCAGCGCACGCATATTCAAAGAATAAAGCTGTGGGCCGCTCCATGACCTTTGACCTTGGCCACAGACATTGACCTCATCAACATAGAGGGATCCCATGGTGCAACCTATGACATACGTTTGGTTCCAAGTGAACCTCAACTTTGCAATTGAGGGCCAATTTTACATTTTTAGCCTATTTTCAACTGACCTCATATGACCTTTTGACCTCGGGCAAATGACCTTTGACCTTCATCAAAATATGAGGGGGGGGTCCCATGGAGCACCTATGACAGAAGTTTGGTTCCAAATTGTACGTCAACTTTTCAATGTGCATTAAACAAAAAACTGAAAACAAACATTTTAGTGACACACACATACACACAAATCCACAACATACCACCCACAACGGATTGCTAAGTGGTCCTCCAGCTATATGCTGGACGGCCCACAAAATCACCCAAAAATGGACAATTTGCTACTTTTGTGGAATTAAGGGTGTGCAAAGGCTTCTGTTGACATCCTACCTTTAGATGCATAACGCGTAAGGCATGCAGAAATTCCATAGGCATTGTAGAGATTCCTGAGGATGCCGATGGATACACGGCTATGCTGTTTGACGGTGTCTGAGCATTGTTAGTACATATAACCTCTGCATAGCAGTGATTTAGCTCCTGGTTGACGGGGGCATCAATATGAGTTTGCCAGATTCCTATTATATGTAAGGTTTTATAACAGATGAACAACTCATATCGTTCCTGTGAGTGCAACAAAAAGGTGTATGTGCACATAGCGTGCCATGTGGTTACACATGTGTGCTGCCATATAGTAGGATAGCTCTCAATTTATCTTTCATTGAGTCACTGGTTCTTGAAATAGTTCTTCAGGGGAATCGCCACATTGAAGAACCATTTCAAGAGCCGACGACCCAAAGACTAGCATAATAGTATGTTTGATGCGGACTTTCTGCAGATGGCAGCTATTGCACTTACAATCTTGATTGCACTCACATGACGATATACGATAGCAAGACAATCAGTAGCGCATATAGCACAAACAGGTTGTACCTGTGACATCTTATAATAAAAGGCATAATGAATGTGAAATACCAATCTTAACTTATGACGCTAGAGAATAAACGCATGGATTTTGAGAATATTGTAAGTGAAAGAATGAGGCTGGATCAGAAAAATCCAATTAAAATTGTTTTGTACCTTTACAGTGAATTCCCATTTTTGTCCTCAATATTATACGTTTAAAATTAGTTCATTTTGTGCATAATTTTGCTTACAAAGAGAAGTGTTGATTATCCTTGCTAAGGAACATCTTCGTCCGTGTGTGGATGTGTTCTCTGTTAGCTGTCATCAAATTATTGATTGTATAAAAAGGGGATTCCACAAATCCTTGTCGCTGGAAAAAATGTATACTGTGACACCGTCTAATACCTATATAAAGTTGGTCAAATTGAAAATAAGGGAATCATTGCAGAAAAATGACTCAATAAATTGCGATAAAGCAATGAAATTGCCTTTCAAAAATCAGGAACTAGTTGGTGTGTTAACTGACACAACCCCAAGGTGTAGGTAACATACACAGTGTAATACATTGATATTCAGTACATTACATTATATAGAATAGAATCCCTGAGTAACCGCTTGTGAAGTTGAATACTCTTTTTCAGCTGGTCCTTGAACCCCTTTTTTACAGGCTGTGCAGTAATTGTCTGCACAGGTGTCTGGGTTTTCCTTGGGGGGGGGGGACAACAGGTAAACTGATGATATGAAAGGAGTGTTGGTGGGACTATCTGAGACTGTCTGGTATAGTTTAGTGATAACAGAAATTTGGCTTGGGCAACTGCACTGATTGAAGATCTCTGCAATCCGTATTGGGTTCAGATGACAACAAATAAGACCTCAAAAAGTAACACAGCTTTAATATTTACACTCTAACTTTAATAAAAACTATTTCTCATAATGGTATTTGAAGCACCAGGAAAGAACATTATGGTCATTTTGACACATCATTAGTTAAAACTTGAAGAGATAATTGGATAAAACCTTTCGTCACCAATACATTTTAGTTCAAAATAGTGAAAATGGGTACATGCCATCTTCAAACTTAAAACCGACACCACAATACTCAGTCATTGTACAATGAGGAAAATCTACTTAGTCTGGTGGATATGGTCCAAATTATGCCCTGACCGTAAAGTTGAGTATATACACAATGTTTTAGCTGAAAATGATAGATTAAGGTGTGTAGAAGGAGAATCTGCCGGGTGCCACCTCGGCACCCTTGGGCATTTGCGAACCAAGATGGGCGTCCCATAAAGATAACTATAGATTCAACCCTATAGTCATCAAAACTAGAGTTACTAGTATACTCTAGGATCGAATGAACAAGTGTATGACACCGAACATTGAAGTCATAATTCAACATTCAAAAGAAGCCAAAATTGCTTAATCAATTAAAATATGCCCTATAACAGCAAATAACTGCGAGAAAAAATAAAACAGGAAGAGTACGTAGATTATGTTGTTAGATACAATAAATGTATCTCTGATTACTTTGAAAGTTTGTAAAATGACGTCAATCAATATGGACAGCCAAAAACGGTGAATATCTCAAAAAAAACCACTTGCACAAATTTCTAAATATACATTCAAGTATAAATTATGTGTCAATGAAACAATTAGAAAGTACCTATGATCATAACAAGTGATACCAGGTAATCACGATCGCTGATGAAAAATGTGTCAAGTAAAAATTGCGTGCAATATAATGTGAAAACATGTAATTCCTTATGTAAATATTTTGAAAACTTTGCCCAATTGCGTTTTATTTCGATTTTGGCGCATTTAAAACAAAATTGAAATGTAGTTGTACATGGGTAAGGATCAAAGGTACATTTCTAATGTCATTGGCACATTGATTTCGATTTGACGGTTGTAATACTTAAAATTTGTGTCAAGGATTTTTGAAGATTTTCACGTTTTTGGCTGCCATATTGATTGACGCCATGTGACAATTTTTAAAAAGTTATCAGGAAATACATTTTGTGTTTCTAACACATAACCTAAGTAGTTCAAGTCTATTTTTATCGCCCAGGTATTTCCTGTATAGGGCATATTTAAAAAATTATTGATTTGGCTTCCATTTTGAATTGAAGTATGACTTATGTTAAAAGTGCCATACACGTGTTCATTGGATCATATAGTCTATCTAGCAACTCCATAGTTTGATAATATAGGGTTGAATAATAATTATCATTGAATGGCGACGCCATCTTGGATTTCTAAAAATGCCCAAGGATGCCCAGGTGGCACCCGGCAGATTCTTATTATGACACACACCCTAAGCTATAATTTTCAGCAAAAAATTGTAGATATACTCAACGTACGGTCACATGAGGTTCTCCCTGACTAAACTGAATTGAATGTCAGTACCACCGGTACTTAGATTACGTTTAGTCCGTTATAGGACAAATAGTAAAGTAGTAAAATCTAGTAGAACCCCACAATGTCCAAGTAACAAAATCAGTGCCCACAATGTCAAATAACCCCACAATATTCATTTCTACTTACAAATAACCCCACAACGTAACTCTAGGAAGCACACACACACACACACACACAAACACACCAATGGATGTGCACATTCAAGCTGTTCATCGGGACATTAAAAAATCAATATAAAACATAGCTGGTGTTCATTTTTGGAACAGTTAAGTGACTTGGTAAAAACACACATATAATTGATGGGCGAACTACATACCTGTGATTCAAGTTGATTGTTTAGTTTTTAGACTTGCTATGTCCTGTTCTTGCATTTCAATATAGGCCAGTGAACTTCAGAGTGTTTCAAAGCTGCCTAGAATTGTAAAAATATATCCATAAACTAATCACATGCTAATATTTAAAAAAAAAAAAAAAAAAAAAAAATGTTGGTACAATTTATGGAATCATTACCCATGTAAAAAGATATAAACTGAGCAAGTTATTGTTCAATTAGAAAGGAGAGGTGTTGCTCTTTACCATATCCTTTCCCACCTCCCCCATAATCAAATGTGGCAGGCCCAGGGAGGCTCGCGAACATCATGGACTCAAATCGACGATGAGGAACAATATTATTTTACCTTCCAACATAAAATACTTAAGAAATCAGTGAAAAATCTTCCCCCTGCATTCTGGGACAACTGCACCTTTTCAAGCGCTGTTTCTATTTTCTGACGAAGGGGTTTTATGAGCTGTTTCTTCTGAAAAAAATCATTGTTGTCACACGGCATTCAACCTCTGATTATGTCGACTCAGCTTCTCAAGTTTCAACTTCAGCCTGTCTTTCACCAATCACAACTGATTTTCTGGATAAGGGAAAGGCAATGAAAATCAAAACAAATCAAAATCTTAAATGGGCATTTTGTGATTCATAGCGTCATCTTAATTTAATCTTAAGTGGTTCTCAAACCTGGAATGTTGCCCCAATGCTAGTTCAGAAATGGCCTTGGCCTAAGAAATGAAATAATTGTAGTTTAACGCGCGACATATCACGTAAACGTGCGCAAGGCGCTGTGTGGCAGCACACGAAAGCGCTCAGCCAATCGCGAAGAAACCATTAATACCAGAAAAGATTATTTGTTAAGCTCAATTTTAGAAGCAGGAGGAGGAAACGGAGTACCCGGAAAAAACTTGCAGAAAACGAGTATGGATCGAGAGCCCAAATTATAACAAGGCAAAAATAGTCATTAAGCGATGCGTAAAATATGTCCCCCGCGAATGTTCGCGATCAATAACAGCAATGCGATAAATGCCACTACAACACCCCACCCATACCCAAAAACCAGCAAACACCCAATCTCATCCCCAACCCCCTGCAAAAACCCACCCTCCCCAACACCCACCTACAACACCTGCAACACCCACCCCCCTCCCCAACACCTCAAACCCCCCAACCACCCCAACACTCCCAACACCCGAACCCCCTCCCCAAAAATCTGCAACATCCAACCCACCCACACACATGCAATTACATAACGCCTCCCCAACCACCCCACCCCCCCCTATGGCATCATAGTAGTCTCATGTAGACGAAGGAATTTTCTATCCAATGTACAGTTTCAGAGATACGCAATTACGCATATTAATTAGCTCATTTGCATGCCTAAGCGATGGCCGCATATATCACATACTTTCAAAATGGCACTAAAGATGTGCCCCATGTTACGCTTTCATGCAGCGCAGGAATTTTGGAGTATCCAATGTAGAGTGTCAAAATATACCGAATCGCTGATTTTTGACAATTAATTAGCCTCATTGCATACTCAATTACGCCCAAAAATACCGCCCCAAACGTAATAGGTCGAAAACTCTTCAGCCCGCTTCCTTCAACCAAGTTACATCATTATATGCCTTACGGAACTCCGAAAACTGTACCAGCCTTGCAGGAACATTTTCATAAACGTATGCAAAATAGATACTTAATTAGCATATTTTACGCCACAAATATAATCAGGTCAAGAAATCACCCACCCGCTTCTTTCCACCAAGTTACATCATTGTCGGCCCTTACAGAACTCCAGATAAATCGTACACAACATGGCGTAAAACATTTTTATCACGGACGGTTAAGGACGACGGACGGACGACCACGACGAGACGGACGCTGCCTCATTTCTTAGTCACCGTTTCCGAAACGTTCGGCGGGGGACAATTATAAAGCCACCGAGAAGGAGCCCCTTAAGAGGATCGAACCGAGACCTCATTGGTGAAAGCGGGGAAGCGGAGGAAGATTACGCTGCGCCAAAAGGTTCCCCCAATATTAATGCACACAAGTGTCTGGTAATAGCAAACAAGACATAGGCCTTTGGGAATGCCTCCGGTAAATTCTCTTGTTCAACTTAAACTTATGCCAATAACCTGCATTCAGGTGGTTTTATGGATATACTTCGTACGGCCTGAAACCAAGGGGTGACGTAAGAGCTTTCACGCAGTCTTAAATGTGCGAATCGCAGAGCCGCAGCTGTTGTACTCGTGAGCGTACAAAGTCGGGGTGCACGATACGCATGCACAATAGCTGCACCGAATTAGCTAAGACATCACTCCTTAGTTCAGGGCCGGACCATATAACCAAAAATACAAATTTTACAGAAAATATATCAAAGGTCCACATATGGTTGAGAAGTCAAGCTGTGTATACAAACATGAGTCTTGGCTAGTGCCAGTGGTTCTGTTGAGCAAGTATGGTGGTCAGAGCACCTATTGGGCCTAGGAATGGGCTTTATGGCGTTATATTTTGTTTACAATAGGGGTCAAAGGTTACAAAGGGGTCAACAGAGGTCGTCAACCTCTGAAACACACAGGATCTTGGGCTGGTGGTTTTTCTAACCACGTTTGGTATAAAAATTGGATTGATTGAGGCCAGATTATTGGTCGAGCTAGTTAGTTAGTTAGACCAAGTTTTTAAAAATCGGTTTGTCCCCGTAAACGAGGGTGGCGGATTCACCTCACACTCAGGCAATACTGCTGTGTGAGGATTTATTGGAGAAAAATAATGACCGGATGCCCTTCTGACGTCAATTTCCACAGTATCGGCGGTGGCCTAGCCTTTGGGCAACTTGGCCCAACATGCAAGGCAAGCATGTGCTGGATGGCCGCCATTAGCTTCAGAGCTGAGCCCTTGTGGTAGTTAGATCTCTTTTTCATTCTCCAGGGTAACCAGCTACCCTCATCATCAGATTCATTACAAATCCGATGGGGGAGTCGGTTTAGCCGGCCGACGAACGGCCATGGGACAGGTAAGTACTGGGTCAGGATACCAGTAGCAGGTCTCCAAAGAAAACCTGACTGACATTATGAGTATGAGTTGCAAAAAATATGGATGTTTGACAAAAATTGAGTTGCAAAAATTATTGGGCGAGACATAGTCAAGCCCAATATTTAACACTCATAGCGAGGACATAAACTCATGGTGAAATCATCCAATTTTATCATTTTCTGTTTGGATCCGATATTTTACCCCACACTTGGATCCATACAAAATAATAATAGAAGTCTAAATTAAAGTTATCAAAAATTTAAAAAACTAAAAAATCTTAAAAAAAAAAAAAAAACCACCAAAAATTCCAGAATAATGCATAATCAACATACGCACAGAAAAAAGTTATTTCTTTGTCTTGCTCTGAGCAAGACTTTACTTAAATGTTGCTGGAATCTTAAATGCAAAAGAAATTCAAGACAATCTGGCCCATTCTGACAAAAACAGAGGCGAAAGAAATTACAACACATAACCATCTTTAGGGCACCCACAAAACACAAACATGCACCCCCCCAGAAATCAACTTCAAATCTGAAATAATAAAATAAACTAGGCAGTCACCCGGCTTTTGCGATTACCTGGCTTTCTCGCCTCCCCGGGCCATGGGGCCCACAAAGTAGATACTCCAACAAGCCCTGCCAAAATGAAGGGACCTGCATGTTTCATGGTGGGTGATGTACCCAGTATGGTGCGGAGAAGCAGCTCCAGACACTCTAAAACATTTTCATCACATGAAACTTCATCCCCATAACTCAACAAAAGTAACTCTAAAAAAACTATAAAACATTACTTGTCACTGAACTCCACCCAAACTCACAAAAAAAAAAACTCCATTGGGCCCCCAGGGGCACAAAAAAGTTGATACTCTGCAAGCCCTCCCAAGGGACAAAGGACCCTGCAAGTTCACAGGGTCGACGGCCCGTGCGGAGAAGCAGCTCCGGACACACGAACATGCAGACTATAACAACTATTATTAATAGATAAGCAAAATTGTACACTGCAAAAATTCGTAAATTTGTAAGCTAGTATGTAGGGATGGGAACTTCACACACATCTCACGGATCATTACACCTCATCACGGAGGATACAAAACACAAATTGCAACCTTCGTTCACTTAGTGCTGAAACTTAGTTTACTGTCACGATGATCAGCATTGACTTACTGAGTGCGCATCCAGCTCTCTTCCAGCAGTGTATCTTGCTCTGCAGTGAGGTCTATCTGTCCTCTGTTGCGCAGTCAATTTTAGTTTATTGCAAGATTGAACAGCTTGCCTTACCACTGAGTGCAGCATTCCCAAGCTCTCTTCAGCCAGTGTATTTTGCTCTGCAGTGCGTCAATCTGTCCTTTTGGCAGTCACTTTTTTATGCATTGTCTCTGCCACCGTACAGCTCACAAACATGACAACACACAGAATAGATAATAAAACACTAAAAGTACGAGGGCCATTTCTGAGAATGAACGAGGTTGTGTTGGTGTGGATCCTGGTCATCGTGCTGCGACCTTTGATCACTTAGATGCATTACCAGCAAAAAATGCCTATCACCCAAACCCATTAAAACCGAAACCTTACGGTTGTGAAAAAAATGCATTCTTTCCCAAGATAGATAAAAAAAATACTCGGCTCACTCGGACCACATGTGTCGCCTTTGACCTTGGAATGTGACTTTGCACCTCATTAACAAATGAGGAATCCAATGTTGCACCTATGACTCTCAAGTTTGGTTCCAATTGGAACTTTAACTTTTCAATTGAGGTCAATTTTACATTTCAGCCATCTTACACTTTGACCTCACATGACCTCATGACTTGATATGTGACCTTGACCTCATCAGCCCCCCCCCAAAGGAAGGATCCATTTGCATCTATGACTCAAGTTGGTTTAAAATCCATCGAAGTATGCAGATATTACAGGCCAAATGTTAACCATTTTTCACAAACAACAAGATACACAACAGACATACAAAAGACAACAGTGGACACAGTTGATCCCTATGTGTCTTCCGCCTTGAGGCAGGGGACACAAAAACTACCGTTTTCGAGCCTACTCAAAGATTTCAAAATATTCTCATTTTTTTTTTAAATGGGAAAAATAGTCAATAGGATCAAGATAGCTGTTTGGAAGAATCAGGTTTTTCATATTGAATGTAGTAAACATTTGTGTGTGTATAACAGTACCATAGGATACTGTGTACAAATAACTTCTAGCTAAGAATTTTATTCAAAGTTTCGATATGAAGGACATGATTTGAGCTTAAGCTATTTCACACAGGGATTAGTATATGGATACAGCACAGCAGTAAATAGCATCAAAACCACAAGTTTGTTTCCCATGATACTTGGTGACGAGTGTATGCAAGTTCCAGCTCTCATATCAAGCAGAGAAAACAATAGACAAATCGGAGCAAGCAACTGAAGTCCTACATGGCAGATAAAAGAACATCATCCCCAGTGATGGGAAATGTCCTTAAGTTTTACCTTTATTGCCAACCAATTCACCTTTAGCATCAACCGTATTTGTCGTCTTTAGGCTTGACGTCACAGCTAGCTCATACTCTACTGGAACGTAGCTGTGGTGAGCTTGTTCCTCTCCTTGTCAAACTGTCGCCTACCCCGTATATTATCCAGCCTTAATAGCTCATTATCTTTGGCAATAGCATCACCAAAAGTGAGAAGGGAAGGCAATTACTCATAGCATGTAGGTTTACACTACACTATAAAAGAACCTTGCATAACAACACAAGCAAACGGCATGAGAGACATTTTTTAGCAAAGCATACTTGGACAGTTGTTATGTCGGGCATATCCTGGCATTAACAACTGTAATCAAGGACATTACACTGACAACTAGCGCATAAGATAGCAGGTAGGGGTTAGAGGACAAGTCCATTGTTCTCGACAGTCAGAATTGTCGCCCTGCATCTTTTCATAGGTAACCATGAGGAGAAAAGAATTCATTTTTTTAACCACTCCTAAGATTTGACCTTGAACCTCTTGCACCAAAGGCAAATTACCATAGGTTGAATTAACCCTTCAGAAGGCTAGAAATAATAAATACAAATTAAAATTAAGGGAAAAATTACATTTCTATTGATTTTGTTGTCAAAAAAAATCCGAACTCCGTCAAGTTATAGTCGAAAATGTAACTTCGTGAATCAACGTGTCTACGATTATTCTGATGTATTTGATGTATTCTTCAAGCTGCTAGTTCTATGTTTCCGCTTTAAAAAATAATCTCAAAAAAGTAATTTAGATTGATCTATAGTTTTCACAAATTATTGGTTTTCATGTGTAGGCTAGTGCCATATAGGTAAACAAAGTCGGTTTGTGCACGTTACGCATGCACAATAGCTGCGCAAAAGCTGTGATATCAATCCTTAGTTCAGGCCGGCCGGGAAAGAGTAAGTAAAGTGCGGGAAAAGTGCTTTCAGATAAGAGTTGCCAAGTTGACCCATCCACTTTGAAATCATTTTGCCACCGCCGAAAGGCAATAACCCGGGTTTGTTGGTTTTGCAGTTTACCTACCTCTAATTTAGCCTCCCGTAGTTCAGTCAGCATATTATATTTGGTCTATATAATTTCTGCCAAATCTATCATCTTCACGTCAATTTCATCTATCAACCTCTTATTCTCCCCTTCTAGCTCTTCCACTTTTCTTTCCTTCATCTTCATCTTCCTCTCAACACCCTCCAGAGCAACCTTCAAAGTGCTGGCCTCCAATTTCTGTTCATCTAGGAGTTGCTGGAGGCATGCTTTCTCTTCTTTCACCTCGGTGCTCGACTTGGCACTCATCTCAACGAGATGTGTCATGTTCGTGCTCTGCTCACGAACGCCATCACTTGTCTTTCTTGCTCACCAACCTGGACAAGAAGTTGTTCTTGCTGGCTATGCAAGGAACCCAGTTCTTTGTTTCTCTCTTCTAAAAGTGCAAAATAATGGTCTCTTTCTTTCTTTATAATTTCAGCACCCTCTCTTTATCCTCAATTAGTTTTGCCAACTCATTCTTTTCTGCTATAGCAATTTGGAGTTGGTGATTCTTGTCCTCCGTACTCTTGAAAGTGTCGTCTTGTTGCTTCTGGATGTTATGTAAGATCATTTCTTTTTGGTCCAGTTCTTGTGACAGGATGGTGCACTTCTGGGTGAGGGAAGCAACTTGAGCGGAGAGTTGACCGGTTAGCTCTGAGGATCTTTGTCGCTCTTGGACTTCAATGGCAGATATCTGACAGAAAATTCAAGAAATGATCACAAGCAAGAGGGAATAAGCACGGATAGTAGTTTGTGGAAAGATCAGTAGTTCAATTTCAAACTGCAGTACAAAGTACATCGTAATACTATCTTGTGACATGAAACTGATTGAGAACATTTTACAAAATTTACAAACAAATATCAGCAGAAGACCTCAACTGTATCACTGAGAGTAAATTAGGTTTATTAAAAAAAAATAGTAAATTAATTTTAATTGCAAAGTATAACTCTTGTCCACCTGAGGCATTTTTGGTAACACTATGAACAAACAATGTGCCCAAATGTGCACAACACACAATACACACATACCCACAATGTGCACCAAACAATGTCCACTCATCCCCCCCCAACACACACACATATGCTGTAACGATTGGATTTAAACCAAATTTAAATGTAAGCAAATTATTAAATTAACTAAGCATAACAAAAAAATAAGTTCACTATTATTATTTTCATGAGTGAAGAAATTGTTCTCAAACATATTATAAACTTAACGGGAATAGCAATTCTAGGGATTATGCCAGTGATCTCAGCTAGTGATTTATTTACCAAGCAATGCAGACATGTCTACACATGATAACCAACCTTCTGCTCTAACTTTTCTTAGACTCCCTCTTTAGCATCAGCCAGTAATCCCTGCAGTTTCGCATGCTGAAGGTCTTCTGATACAGCTGACCCATCAGGTCATTGCACTTGGCTTGTACCACCCTGCGCTCTTGAGTTGTTTATCTGGAGGCTTCTGCATTTGCATATGCTTCAGATTTGGGGGCTAGGGTGCTCCTAAGGATTGGGAAATAAAAAGGTCTGATCTGCTTCATCCGAAACACCCACTGTAAATCATTAATCGTAACAACAGCACGGCATTCTACTTTTTATCAGGGGTTTGGGTTTTAACACTTTTGAGAGTTTAATTGTGTTGTGTTGTTTATGTAAACTTAAAAAAATACCTGCGTCAACCAGTGTAAAATGTCCCCAAATTTGTTACATATGGTCAAGTGCGTTTATCCTGACGCAGGAAATATGGCAAGGTTCTAAACCGTCATACACTTTGAGAAAAATATAATATTCGGATAAATGCCATAGGCATGTTCTTTTAACTGCAAACTTTAATGCCTACTTATTTGAGTTAAGCCTCTAATGCAGAAATGTATGTGCCAAAACTTTGACAAAAATGGTTTTGCATTAAACTATTTTATTTGTGAAATGTGTTTTTGAATAACTTGATTTCCAAAGGGTATGTAGATAGCAATATAAAATAGCAGCCAACTTTTTGAGATGCTTTCCTAATTCCATAACATTAGGAAGTTAATTTATATAACATGCTAGGCCTGTTCAAGGCGCTTCTACCAACTTGATCCACTGGTTCACTCGTCTGATACAAATTGCACAGACATAATTAGGCAGCAATCATGCGAGGAGTAGAGAATATTCCCCCCTCCCTAAAACTAAAGAAATAGCAAGTACCATGCAAAAAATTCATGTTATCACGCACTATTGATGGGTCTAATTCCACCTGGCCTAGTTCCATGCTTGCAGCCTTCCATAACCAAGTTCAATAAAGGCCCACTCAGGCAGAGCGCCTTGTTCTATAAGTAACTTTTTTGCATTTGCAAAAAAAATTGATATGAGTTTATACAGGATGATTAAAAACCACAAAGCAATTAGAACAAGGCTGTCGCCTGAGTAGCATAGCCACTGCCCTACCACAATAGGTATTTGGGGTTTTAACCCAGACTAGCAGGCTCTAGATCCAGTGGCACTGTGCACAACAGACCACCAAGGAGTATACAATTTATTGTTTTTATTGAATCTTTCTATAGACAGCCGGTAGCCCTTCAATGCTAAAGCACTGAATTCAAAAACTGGAAACCACAATTGTTCAAAATAATGAGAATAAATGTCATTAAAAAAATAGCCAGTTTGTCAGTTATTATTAGCAGACAGCCTTGAACTAGGCTAATAACATGCTTTAATTTTCTGTCATGCACCACGGGAAAACACCAAATCATTTTGATTATTACATTGAGATGTCACTTTTGGATTAGTCACTTTATATGTTGCTTTTAAGATCCTAAGCAGCTAAATAAGCAAAAACACCTGATTGCATTTCTCAAATATCTTTTAAGGAAACGAATAAAAATGATGAAATATACAAAAATAAGCGAAGAGTGGACAAATTTTCATACCTTTGTCTATGCCAATTATGTCCAATTGTTCCACAATGCCGACTAGCTCATCTCTCTCCCTGGAGAGTTCTGTGAGATCAGTCAATCGTCTAATTCAGCATTCAAGGACTGGACAATAAATGATCAAAATGTAGGCATCCATGTTAAATTCGTGACTGTGTTGACAACTTGACAGTGTGTCATTGTGCTAGTCATACATGAACATATTATTCAATTTAAAGTGTATGTCCCAAAGTTCACTTGAAATTCCATCCAATCAAAACACTGAAACATTACTTCACTTGGTGAAAGTGGCGTGGTCTAGCGGTTCGCAAGCTTACCTCTGGAGCCAAGGTCCCTCGGTTCTATCTAGTGGGACCACCTGCGGATTAATTCGAGAACTCAATTTGGATTAATGTGAATCAGATATTGATTAAAACTGAATACACTTTCTCCATGGGTATTTGAAATGGCGGACAAAAAGAACCATGAAAGCTTGACTGTGTTCCCATTCGGTGTGTTTCGTATTATTAGCGTGAACGGTAGTTGTAAAGTCTCTAGCCAATTTGGACTACAGGCCACGATTTGAGATAAATAAACCTTGAATGATTATTAAGAGAGATTTAAAAAAAAATTTAAAAAAATAATAAAATAAACCATAACAAGGTTAAGTCACAACATCACGCTTAACTTTAATTTAATAACCAGTTGTACAGGAGATTTATGTACAAAAATACAAATAGATCAAATAAAGGGCTATTGTCCCAAAGGCCATTTTGATCGACGAGATGTGACGGAAGGATAAATTTACCGCCACAAGAGCCATTCGAAATAAAACCGTACAGCATGGAAAAATGCACTCATCGTTGATTTCATGAGGGCAGGCGACCCTCAAATGATTCCTTGGACATCTAAGCAAATCATCAGACATGTGGTTTGTTCAAAGTTTACCAATGCAAAGATCAGCCACAACGTTTTTGCACTATTTTCAATCATTGCAGCCAATATGGGCAGCCAGTTAATGAAGGAATAAACACTGGTTAAAATGGAACTTTTCAATCGTGACGGTCTGCCTCAGCAGACTTGACCTTTTTTCAATAATTCTTGCTACAATCATCTACTACTGCAGTCAAACTATAGAATATTCCAAGTCACATGAGTTTGACTTACCTTTTTCCAATATTTTCTGGCTGCACCCATCTGTTGCTGCATTCTATACAGTATGTTCCAAGTCACTGACATGCTTGCCTCTTAGCTTCCACCTCTGTGAATTTGTTCCCTGCATGTATACATAATAAGGATGTTAGGAAAATTAAATTAGAGCCGATGCATCAAAACAAAGTTGAATTTGAACATGGACATAATATTTAGGGATTCAAAAATGTTAATTTAGTTAGTTTTCTTGGTATTTTACAACATCATATACAAAATCAGAGATAGGCAAAGAAAAACCATTATTGCCTTAAATAATTATAAAAAATAGCAAATTCTAAAATCTCAGCTATTTTATAAAAACAAAAAAACACGCGTTTTTAACCTAATTTTAAAAAAAAATATGTGGACGCCATCGGAATGCAGGGTTGTTGATTTGTGATGAACCACTCTGTACAATTAATATTACTTTAAAAAAAAAAAAAAAAAATCCTTTTGAAAACTTATTATATCGTGTATAGTGGAAAATAAATTATTTCATTATAGTTAAACACTAAAATGTTCCCAGTTCGACAGAAATCTTCCTCGTAATATATGTTAAACAAAAATTAAAGTAAAACATTGTTTTTGTATGTGGGTTGCTTGCAGTTTGCACCGGAGCCTTGGCTACAACAGGGTTCTAAACGTGACGAACAGCGCATCGACGTAAGGGTAGTGTCAACCTTGAGCTTCCGGGTATCCATTTTGGTTTGTAACTTTGCAAATATTTGATTATTGTCTGTAAAAGAATACATTTCCAGAAAGAAAATTGGACGATGAACCCGATGATGGCATCCGATTAATGTAAAACTTTCCGTATTTTGAGAAAAATACTAAAAAAACATGATTTTGCCCCAAAATTTTCAGACAGCATAACAAAAACAATTTGAATTTTCATGATTTCTTATGTTATTTATAACAAGACAGATTTGTCTCGGGATGGTTTTTTCATTTTTTAAAAATAGAGCTTAGTTTTCAAAATATAATAGACTTGACAAGAATCTCAAAAAGATGCTTAATTAAGGAAGTACAGGCATTTTTTAGTAGAAGCGTTTCAAACAACTTTTCTAGACTAATTTTTTGTGCTGATTACGAAAATGCCGGTTGCTTTGCTGAATTTTAAGTGCAACGGGGTCAAAATGTAAAAAAATCAAAATGGCCGCCAAATGATAATATTTCATATTTTTTTTTAATTAATGCATTTTTATTTTTAAAAGTTATCCGACTTACTTCTATATACCGTCCCTTGAAGCTGAGCATATTTTCAATAACTTACCAGCATGAGTTCTTTCCCTATGAGCCGAAATTTGAGAAAATTCAAAATGGCCGCCAAAATACTGACGTAATAAAATGAAAAATATATACTTCCTCAAATGTGAATTTTTTATACAAAATTTATTTTATAAAGAAAGGACAGGTACATGGAGTACTGTGTCCAGTGAAAGGAAGACTACTTGAGGCGATTTCAGATCTAAATGCCATGACATTCTATTTCTAGGTGTCTTAGAATAAGAAAGTGGCATAGGCCTACTATGATATGCTTTGTTAAATTTTGTGTATAGTCACTTTGTAGGCCTAGCTATAGGTCATACTTTTATGTATGCAAAATATAAATAGACTAGAATGTCTGGACCTTCGAAATGACTTGCAAGATATATTTGGAAAGGCCTAACAGCATTTATATTCCGTAGGAAGTGAAGGGACGAATTTAAGGTTACACAAGGGTCAAACCTTTAAAATGCTCCAATCATGTGGAAATGTATACCACATTTGTACCATCTATGACCATTGGTTGTGGAGTTATAGGATAAAAATGGTTAAAATGGTAAAAAGGTCAATTTCCATTTGTACAGGGGTCAAATTCAGAAGTTGCTACAATTTTGGTAAAAAATAAAAGAAGTTGTTCATCTAGCTTAATGCGTCAAAATAAGGAATAGTTGTAGCATCTGCAATACATAGTTATCATGTTATGCGACAAAAGAGGTCATAGGGCACATAATTCAATTGGTGTTGACCTTCTTTGACCCTTATCTCCATAAGTAAACGTTTAACATAATCAAAACTATACTTTTTGGGAGTCCTCTTTCCTCTGCAATAATTTGCAAGTATTTAAAATATAATCAGATTAACTTTTAATGTTGACCCTGTACAATTGAGATTGACCTCTTTTACCATTTAGTCATTTTTACCCTCTAACTCCAAACCAATGGTCATAGGTGGTACAAACTATACATTCTGGAATCCTTATCACTAGATGTACAATATGGCATACATTTCAACTTGATTGGAGCATTTTAAAAGTTTGACCCCGTGTAACCTTAATTGGCCCCTGTTGAAAAAGTGATACCCACTGATCTCTATACACTGGATAGGCTATCGCCGCTCGAACGTGAGGAAACCGGAAATTGCACGGCGGCCCTTTTGCTCTACCCAAGAACCCGATCGTGCACGTACAACTGAATAGGGAAACTATGGAAAAGGGACAGAATTAGGCGATTAATTGCGCGTATGTCAAGGTTTGTCAATTATTGGTTTGATTTTCGAGTATGGGTGGGTATGTTCGAACAAAATATGATTCAAAATGTTTTAAAAAGTCTTTAAAATGCCATATTTCAGGTTTTCAGCTTACAGAAAATAATTCATGGAGTAGGCCTAAGTGCTTTGACTACTAGCATTCACAGATATATTAGATATTATCCTCCTTCAAGATTTTTTCCGCTTTACGTACAAACCCACCCCCACCCCACCTATATCATGTATTTTCACTCTTTCCTTAACTTATGATCATATTGGGAATGTTGGTACTTATTTGGATACCAATTGAAAGAGAAAAACGCAAAGCTATCTTGTGGTACT
>JAMKCH010016480.1:0-39795 GCA_023653785.1 Ophioderma brevispina
TCCACTTGAGGTGCTATTTGGTTAGGAGATTGTACATAAAAATGCAACCAGAATCAACTGTAACTCAATTGACCAAAAAATCAAGCATTCGACACTATGTCGTGACCACGACGATATAATGCAGGACTAAAGAATGATCATTAAACTGTGTGGATAATGCATTTTCCCAGTTTTCTTGCACTGGGAGATAATTCCAAATTTACACCACGATCCTCATGAGACAGGTGCTCGGGTATCATGCCACAGTCCCATATCATCAAAGGCATGCAGATACAATCATCTGAGACTAGAGTCTTGTTCTTCATGGAAAGCTTGTATTCAGCTTGACTTGATGGCACCACAAACAGTGTGGGTTACCCCCCCCCCCCCGGATCCACCCCACCCCCAATGTTACGGAAAAAATGTGCCCGAGTAGTATTTTTGTAAAACAAAAGACATGTAAGCCTACATGCTATGACGACATAATAGACCTATGCCTAGGCTATATAGGCCTGCCCCTCTTGACGTGAGTGAGAATTTAGAAAATGAATAGAGGCCCACATTGTACACATACGAGAGTGCAGGCTGCAAAATTTTGATCACTAAAACGTCCAGTGTCAAGGCTAGATATGAGTCACGTGATCAGCCTGTGATCAATCATAGGCTAGGAACTGATTCGATCGCAAAAGTAAGAGGGCACCTAAAACTCATGAAATCTACTTGCAAAACTTCTTAAATTGATCTCTAGAGTATGATGCTTACACATTGCAGACAACGTTCAAGTTTATCGTGACCCGACCAAAACAAGTTGGGGCCATATGTGAGCATGAATCGGTAAGAATCACACCACCTTAAATAGACTCCCCATAAACTTGTGTACAATATGACCTATCATCAAACGTAAATTTCTAGGCTATAAAGCAAAATCTGGTTATGTCAAACTGGACTTTTGGGGGAAGATTAGGACCATACCTTTCAAACCAAAAATGAAAAAGTTCATATGATGAAGGCTGATTTTTTGAGTTACAGAGAATCGAAGATGGCCTACTTTTCAAAACGTCACGCCTCGTTGAATGTTACTATAAATTAAAAATTTCACCAAAAAAATTTCCCCAAACCCTCAGAAATTATACAAAAATGGCACAGACAAAATATTTACCACCCAAATGGTTTGTTACTATAGTAGATTCAACCCATCGTGTCACAGATGAAAAGTTTTGGACAGAGTCGCATGTTAAGGACGAGGAGGCATTAAAAAAGAAAAACATGTGGCCCAATTCACCCGTGTCATGAAGACGAACTAAGCTAAGATTATCTGGCATTCAGTAGGTTGTGAATTCATTTTCAAATAGAGAGTGAAAAGACTTTTTGGGGGTTCCTCGTATGGGCTCAAAAGTCAGGAACATTCAACTCACCGGTTACATTGAATACCCTTGAAGGCAAATGCATTTAGTCAGAATGTATTGAAAGTTAAGTAGCTATAAATGCGCTTACGTGGACTTGAAGCTCTTCATTAAACAGTTGCTAAGACGGAAAAAAAATACGAATAAAATATGTCGTCATTGTAAGCACTGGTGGCTGCCATATGGCAGGCAGACAGGAAATTTGGAGCATATTAAAATATGGTGAGATATCACATCCAGGGAGGTGGGAAGAGTTAGAGTATGGTTTGGTACACAGGTTCATATTGTACATATATGGCGAATTGGGAATGGTTGTACTTTAAAGTGGGTTTGTAGTATTTGTTTGTAGTCATTAAGAGAGGTCAAATATGGTGAGTTCCTCATTATGGCAGAGTTAGATATGGCAGAGTAGAGGAGAGTTTGTTTGTGGCTTGTGTGCCATCTTATGTTGATTGTATTGGGGATGGTTTGAAAACCCACAAAAATGAAGGCCTTTTGTAGAGTTTTTAATATATGGGGAGTTAATTCAGGGTATTGCAGCAGTTGGTTTTTGGTAACATTCTGGTTTGGGGTGTTAATACGAAGAAATAAAAAGGAGGTTTGTATTTGTAAGTATCGGGAGGGTAGGTTAGGAGGGATAAATATATGGTATGGTGAGTTGTAACCTTCACAGTCCAGAAAAATATTTTATGTAACATACTCTTTCATATATTGAAAAGGAATGTTGGGAAGCAAGCAAACAAAAAACAATTAGGATACTCGTGGTAACTCGCTATATTTAAACTCTCGGAACAACCTGCCCTAATTAAAATGTAACATTAACACCACATCACAATTTAACGTAACTCTTTTAATACTCTGAAGGTAACAACGCCATAGTTAACTCTCAAATGACTCCCCACTTCAGGTAGCAACATTTCCCTAATCACTACAACACGCTACATCGCAGCGTTTGCTAAATATAATCCTTCAAATGCGTTGCTTTTGCGATGACAACGTCACCGCATTGTAACTCTCCAAAGATCTACCTACTTTAAGTAGCACACAGTCACCACATGACTTCGCGAATTGATTTTTAATTCCCTTCGGTGTAATATTTGCTAATTATGTCCCTCATTACATACAGTATATTTCATAATATTACATGGGCAAATTTTTCACTGAACAGAAGTTCAGAATTCAAGAAAGAGTCCAATTCATTTGTATTGTGTCCTGGGACTAGCTGTAGCTATATGTCTAATGGCGGCGCCCATGGCCAAGGTACTAATTTTTTTTATTCGTATTATAATTCGATCCAACTGACTGATTAAGCATATTAAGAGATTTTTCTTTGGAATTGCCTGGCATTTAAATTCCACCCCTGCACATGCCCCTCATTCAATTCCATACCTTCGGCAAAGTCCTAGAGGTGACCAATGGGTTGAATCTCTATATTCCCACACATGATGATTAATTTTCAAATTCATTTAAAGACACAACTTATCACATTTGTGACTCTTCATTAGGCAAGGGCCATATTTGGGACGCCACCACTGTCTCGGCACTGACATCGCCTGCTACACCTAGTTTTTTATTTGGTGTGTGTTTTGTGTTTTTTGATTTTTTAAATATTTTCAAGAACATTAATGTCGTTAGGGGTCGTTAAAGGATCCCTTCCGGTCTGAGGCTAAAATTATCTTCAAAAATATTTCTAAGGATTTGCCACTAATCGGACAGCCCAAATATAATAATTTGGTTGTCTTATGACCCTTCACGTGTGGTATAAATTTCTGCAAAATATCCTTTGGGAAAAGTGTTTCCGTGGTGGGGGGGTCCATGACCCTATATATAGCAGTAGCAGAATATCATACGGTCCTTATTAAAGGCTTTCGTTCATGCCCCTACTACATCAAGGTTTGACACCTTTATAGTTCGTATGACCTCAACATCGATGCAAGGAGTTCAGATGGTTCAACTTATGGTATATTTCAATAGGGGCCAATGTATTTTACACAGTGTTCACATTTAAACTACTCCAAACATGGTGAACGCTTTCATAATATCCCCTATCTTAAGTGATTCCATAATGTTCTTGTACCACTTACGATATTGGTTTTGGAGTTATAGCGTAAAATGACTAAAACGGTAAAGAAAGGTCCAACTCAATTTGTACAGGGTTCAACATTGAAAGTGACTCTCTTATAGTATTTTAAATCTTGCAAATACTTGCCCTCGGTATGAGGACTCCCAAAAAGTATTAGTTTTGTTTGTTTAATTGTTTACTTACCGAAAAAGTCAAGAAGGTCATGCCAATTGGATTATGTTTGCCCCATGACCTAGTTTGTTATATAACATGATAACTATTCATTGCAGAATGTACAAACCATTCCTTAGTTTGACACATTAAGCTAGATAATAATTTGTTTCATGTTTTACCCATATTGGAGCAACTTCTGTTTTTGACCCCTGTACAAATGGAAATTGACGCTTTTTTTGCACTTTTAAGCCATTTTACCCAATAACTCTAAACCCAATGGTCCATAGGTGTTACAACTATACATTTTTGGAATCCGTATGACTAGGCGACAATATGGCATACGTTTCAACATGATGGGAGTAATTTAAAGGTTGACCCCCTGTGTAAACTTAAAAATTTGCCCCTATTGAAAAAGTACACCACAATTTGACACCACTAACTACCTTGCATTGATGTAAGGGTCCATACTAACTACAAAGGTTTCAAAAGCTTTATGTAGTTGAACATGAACGATGATTTTTGACCAAGTCCTTCTCCCGCTCTAGAACACTAGCGGAGGGAAAGTGAAAACCCTTTTTGGTTAATTTAGGCCCGTATTCCCGAAACATGTTTAGCTATAAACCGATTTTAGCTAAGGGATTTTATTGGTATGAATCTATCGGCACATATATAATGAAGGTTTTAGTGTGGGCCAACACTACAATCCATGAAAACGTGACATTGAAAAGGGGTCGCGTAATCTTTATATTTTTATGCGCAGTCGCACCGTAACCACTGATCTCAAAACAATGTGATTGGCTACACAAAGTAATTGTATATAGTGAATGGAGCAACGGACAGACATCTTGGTCTACGAACACAATCGCATGCCAGGACACTGTTTAACCTAAGTTGTATCCCGGCACGTTTTAGTCATGCCATCCTATACGCGCAAATACAATGAGCTCACTGAATCGGCTTGATTTCTGGTAGTCTTTTTATGTCGCTTATCCCAGTTCCAATGGTGAAACAATTTGTATAAATACCGGCTCTTACCACCCAACAATTCTCTTTTTGGATGACCAATATGGCTGTCAGTGCCTCAATTACGACGCCAGGTTTCCAATCCATTGTATAGAGATCAGTTCGAACTCACTAATGCGCGGTTTCAGCAATCTACGTTCTTTTCAATGTACCGAGTAGCACTTCTGTATGAGAAGAGTTTCCTAATTTTATTTTAAAAACTATATTTCCGAGAATCCCAGGCTCATTTTTATAAAAAATAGGCAAAAGTATGCCAGTTTTTATATATTTTTTTATATATTTTCATGTGGAAAACGTTTTAATTAAAGCTGGGTTTTAAATTCGTGTTAAAAGTAAACGCGATACGTCTTCATACAGGCCAGAACTTGCTAACCACCGAACATCTTTCAATTGGTGTGAAAGGATAAACATGGCTTGTGGCAAAACGATAGAGTAAATAATAAAATTTTTTTTTTAATCATTAAAATGGTGGTTTATTGCCATTTGGTCTAAGCCCATTTGGTCTAATAGGCCATTTTGGTCTAACTTCAAATGGTCTAAATCCACATTGTCTAATACCCAAGTTATCTAACAACCAAACATGTCTAATGAGACAATTGGTCTAATGCCCATTTTTTCTACTAACCATTGGTCTAATAACCACAAATACACTTTGTTGTCTATTGCTGCTTAATTGGTCTAACATCCATCTCGTCTAATATTCATTTTGGTCTAATATCCATTTGGTCTAATACCCAGTTGGTCTAATACCATTTGGTCTAAATCCATCTGTCTAATATCCATTTGGTCTAATATCCATCGGTATAATATCCATTTGGTCTAATATCCAGTTTTGTATAATGTCCACCTGGTTTAATATCTATTTGGTCTTAATACCCATTCGCACCAGAGAACATTAGACAATTGGGTATTTATACCAAATGGGTATTAGACTAGAGGATATAGACCAGTGTACTTAGACCAAAATGGATATTGACCAATTGGGTATTAGACCAAAGGATAGTAGAAAAAAAATGAATATTAGACCAGATGGGTATAGACCAATTGGCATTAGACCAAATCGGTTATTAGACGATATGGATACTAGACGATATGAGATGTAGACGAGATGAATATGAGACTACATGGCTATTGGACTAAAATGGTTATTAGCCAAAATTGGCATTATGACTAAGTGGATTAGACCAATGGCAAGTCACCAAGTTCTATGCTTCGAAAGTGAAGCATTTCAAATGGTGTGTATAATGCTATTCTGTTGCTTAAGGGTGCTACGCCAAGTGGGCGAGAACGCTACGAATATTATAAACAGTTATTGTGGTATGTAAATGCGTAAAGGTTGCCATTTCATGAAAATGAATAAAATGTCATGTAATTTCTTTTCTGAATATCAGTGACCAAGGAGATATACACTTGGACATTGACTAAGCAAATAATGGCTTATTGATAAAGTTAGTAAATCCAACCCGGTATTTCATTTCAGTTTCTTTTTTTTTATTTGGAACTGCGGAGTGTCCATTGTTACTGTCTATAAGTGAAAATATTTTAGTGTTATTCATCGCCCATTTTAGATCGAGCTGTCCCGTTCTCAAGTAAATTAAACTTTGGGGTTTACTGTGAGTTCAATAACTTTGACTGTATATTTCTCATTATTGAGGAAAAATGAAGGGAAACAAATGTTATGAAAAAAAAAGGCTGACTAGTAAAGCTGTGACCTAACATCTTTGTACAGAACAAAGATCCATAACTTAGTGCTGTACTTTATTTCTATATTCAATTACCAACATTGTTTTAGAAGAAAAACAAAAGTTGGGGATTAGCGAACTAGCGATGCTAAAACGCGGTAAATGACTAGAAAAACGGGGTGGACGCGAAAAAGATGTTAGGTCACAGTGGCCAAACAACTTTTCTTCTTTCATAATGATGTTCATCTGTGTTTTCTTTTCGAATAAATGATGAAAATATACGGTAAAGGTTAATTGAAGGCACAGTAGAAGCCCAATATTTATTTATTCGTAAAAGAGGCCAGGTATCTTGTGATTTGCATATGAAAACATAGTTCAATTTAATCGGGGTGATGATGGCACCTATTCTAATGGTTCTGTACGTCCAGATAAAAAGGATATGAAGTGCTTATCCTTGCATACCCAACAGATGTACGGATATCAAAAAGTGCCTATTATTTGCTCCGAGGCAACTGCAGCATGCTGTACATCTACTGACCACTGATATTTAGGGAAAGAAATTGTGATGGACTTTTATTCATTTTCAAAACAAATGGCCCTTATGGACGCTGACTTATCCCGTAGTATTGAAAGGTAAATATTTACTATTAATCTGTCCATAAATCCGTTACTTCACCGATATGCGTAATAAAAGTCCTTATCCAAGCATGTTCTCTCTTTGATCATATGGTCTATATTACTTTACATCTTCTCGCCTGAGCCAAACATAAAATATCACGATAACCATCTCATCCCATAAACTGCAGAGGGTAATGGATAGCTCTTTAATGGACGATCATAAGCTGTAGGCGAGATAATATGCCTGAGGTTCACGAGTTAGAACGGAGTATAGGACTACCCCTTAAAAGATAACGGCCGTGTTTTCGAACATTCGTGGAAAATAAATTTAAGCTGAGGCGAAGCCGAAAGCCGTGGGTTTTATTTCCACGAATTGTCGTGAAAAACGAGGCAATTATCTTACTTAACGCACACCTCGGGTGTTACCATGTTGTGAAGTCGTCAAGCTTGTCGATGTACTAAAATTTTTTTTCTTTTCCGAATGTAGTGGGAATACAATTAAGACCCAAACAAAGAAAAGAAACGATTGAAGGAACTCTTTCTTTAAGCAGTAGTAATAACGAAACCAATGGAGATGAATGCATAAGAAGAGTGTCAAGGGTCCTTAATAACTTAAGAAGTAGTGTGTTATATTGTTATGCTTAAAAACATGTCCCTGAAATTTGCATGACTAAATGCATCGTTACTGAGGATAATAGTTCAAACCCCAGGTGTAGCTCTGTGCTCACTCAGTTCATGTCAGTGTGGAAATAAGAGCCTCTGAATTGCACGTACCAATGTTATCGTGGGCAAACTATATGTTGGTACAACAGTTAAACAAATGCATAAACTTGCGGTGAAAACAGAGAATACAACAATGATAAATGGATTTGACCGAAATGGGATTTATATAAGGAATATTTACTTCTCGGTCTCAACGACCGTTGTGATTTTATTACAAGTTAAACTCCATGAAACTTGCAGTGAAACTCAGAATAACCATAATGACTTGATTTGCCGGAAACGGGAATCAAAGATGAAACATTTCTCCAATTCTTACGCCCGCTTCTACCGCCATGTCTGGTCATGCTAAAGCTATAGGAGGTAAAACACTGCATCAGAATCAGGAGAGTCGGATTTATTAAAGTATTCAGTGTTGATTGAACAAGCGAGTAAACAAAAGGGGAAAACCTATACAAAAAGATAAACGTGTAAAACTAGTGGGAAAAGTATAAACTCCCTACTGATTATACTGATAAATCTACCTTAAACGGAGACGAATGTTAGAAAGTTAAGTCATCAATTTCATAAAAATTGGTGTGAGATTCACTTGCGAAGCCATCAGTAAATCAGTTCAAGCCGAATACGGTCCCTTACTATTCACGCTGTAATAATCATTTTTATTACATACTTAAACACTTCAAAATGTGGTAAACAGTCACAAACTGAAGGTTATGGAGGTGAACATTTAGGCCTAATGGTTAGAACATACACATTCAATTGTTTGATATAAAACCTGTGCCTAGGTCTAATTTCAAAAGAACGATTAAAAAGGTAAGGGGAGACGTCATTTACGCTAGGGGGATTTGGAGGATTGAGGGAGAATACGGAAAAAGTTGTAAGCAAGAAGAGTATGAATATCATCCAAGCGAGAGGAGCAGCACTTTTATATGGTAAAATCACCTAATATCAAGGAAAATGTGATTTTTTAAACGGAAGCGAAAGGGCAAAACGCGAATTTTTGGGCCGAAAAAATGAAATCCTAATGGCCACTACCCGCATCACATTGACCGGGGGGGACCCCCCTAAATACCACGGTTTTAGAATTAAACTTTCCTATTACTGCGTTGTGGTGTAACTGATTAACCCTACCAAAACGTGTGTTAAAACGTGTAACGAATCTATAAAAGTTTATTATCAGGGTAGGTTCCATGTTTATATCTGAATACTTGCAAGGAGCAGATTCCACTCGTGGAATTTTAACATCGTTTTAACTCTTACAATTAAAAGAGCCCTTCAAGAGTAAGTGTTTTTTTTTTAAAAAAAAAACAAAAAAAATGTCATAAAACGTTATAGGCGGAACACTGGTCAAAAAGTCGCTCAGAAAAGGTTGGACCTGGCTCAGAAAAATATGACGAATTTGACATCAGATATGGTTAGTACATATCTTTCGATACCCCAAAAGTGCTGTGGTAAAATTATCTTTTATGTCCGGTGATGGGTGGTGCCTAAAACGTGAAGCGTATAAAAGGCTAAATGAAAAAAGTAGCTAAGAAAACGGTATCAGGGATAGGGGTAGCATAGAAAGATAGTCGGAGGTATCATGTATATAATAAGCGATTAAGACGTTTGGCCATATCAGAATAATGATGATTAGGGTCTATCTGGCGAAAAAAATGCCAAAATATAAAAAATTTTAAAAAAAACAATAGGCGGAAGAAATTAGTACCACCATATGAAATGTCGTATTATATTCTTCACAAAAATGTGATTATTCAAGATTTATCTGCTTACGTCTGGCTGAAGGGTTTTCTCTATTAATATTGTGTCTTGTAATTGTTTGTTTAATTATCCATAGCCAAATATGTTTGATATAGACTATTTCACAGTTACACCACGGTGGTGGTGGGGGTCTAATTGAACTCAGAATTAAATATTATAACACATTTAGAGTTTCATATGTTCCTTTTACTTGCTGTACAAAAGGTTGTGATACTTTAAACGTTTTGTCTATGCTGGTTACATCAGATTCCAACGATTCGTAAATAACTTTGAGAGGTAGTGGCAGCGGGATGGGTGTATGAGAAAATTAACCACGGTTCAAGGATATTGGCCCCAATGCCACACCCCAACAGGACATAGCAACATGAAGCGAAATAGCTAAATCTGGACAAATATCGAAATGATCTCTACAAAATAGGTTGCGTATCTTCCACAGAATTTAGCATTTTCGAGATTTATCTGCATTACGCGGCGAATCGGGGAGGGGTTCTAATTGGAAATTCCTAATTAATATTATTTAACGCATTTAAGATTTTTTTATATTGTTCCTTTTACTTGCTGTAAGAAAAGGTTGATCTATGCCGGATTATTTCAGATTGCAATGATTCGTAATAATTTGAGATGCAGTGGCAGCGGGATGGGGGTATGGGGAAAATTAACCACGGATTCACGGATTGTCCTTCCACCCCACCTAATCCCGCCCCACCCCCCAAGAGAAAATAGCAACATACGCGGAAATAGCTAGCTTGCCAAAATAAAAATTCATTGTAAGGCGCCACACGAGCCAAATCTAATTAATCTAGTTAATTGCTAAGACACGATCTGCATATATTTGTTTTTAAAACACCACATTAGGAGCTTTCTGCCACAACATGTGTTTAGTAACCAGTAGCAAACAGGGAAGAAAGAATGTCGTATAATGAGTAACAATGGTGATAGTCGCGTTAAGGAAAATGATGAACCTGAGAAAACATGTTTCCTCCCCTCCTCCTACTCCCTTTTTTTAGCTCGTTTTTTTTTTTTTCCCTTTACCACAGAAATGGTTCAACCCAAACAACGGGGCACGTGTTTAACATGTGATTATTCCGTAGTGGATGTGCGTTTTGTGTAATTATTCAGAATTCGATACCATCTTGTCCTACATTTTCTCTCTCTTATAAGAACCACATCGAGAAGTAAGTATGTTCACAAATACAAATCTTGAAAAAAATCACTGGACACAGATTGGGGCTTGCCACACTACCGTAAGATGACTGCACTTGCCTGTGCTACTTCAGGGCAGAGTATGCTTGCACTGTATAAGAAAGAACAACCCATGCCAAGAAGCTTGAAGTTCTCCTGACGGCTTATTACAGGATGCCTCGTCAACATCAACTAAAACTTAGACATTAGCAGAATTGCTCCACTAGACAGCGTAGCGAGCATGCAAGAGCGTAGCTGCCAAAGTAATCTCATGTGGAGCAACCTATGACTGGACAGATACATGATGCCAACAGCCGTAAATCCAGAGCAGTGGGCGGATTTAGGAAAGGGCACTGAAAGCAGGATAAGTGGGGCCCCTGTATGCGTCCGAAGCAACTTACATCATCAACACTTTAGTGCGAGTGAGGCGTGTCGAGGGGGGCATGAGAGAAATATTCTAGGGGGGACTGTCAGCAGCTGTGACAATGCTGACTCTAACATCCGCCACTGATCCAGAGAGAGTTTCTCAGCAAAGTCCAAACCTCTTGAAACAGTCTCCTAAGGAAGATGAAGAGAGTCGCATGTGGAAAGAAAGACTGCCATCATAACCAAGCAACATCATGGTATTGAACCTGGTGAGCATATCCCACTTGGAGCTGATGCTCTTGGGCTGACATGGCGATGCCTCAACAGTGAGAACCAGAATTGACGATCTAAGGTTTCCTTAGCAGAAGTGGGGGCTAACTGATAGCAGATCATGACACTAGCTGTGGTTGTGGAACAGCCAACACAGAACAATGGAACGTCTCTGGGTCTGCCCACTGCTGGAGCAACAAGCATGAACTTCAGTGAAGCAGCCAGACATTGTTCCCATCTCTGGCTGGATCTTTGAGAAGCACAGCGTTTAGACCACCCCCCCCACGATAAGAAGAGATCTGATTACTGACAGGGTTAAAGAGGGGTACCGTTAATATGGCCCCCCATGGCATTATGGACCCCTTTATAACTTTAACTTAGGATGGTAGGAGTGTCCTTCCTATTGCTACGTGAAAGACTACTATGCCAAATCTTTTGTGTGAATCTTAATACGCCTAACATGCCTAAAAATAATATCATTTCAAATAATAAAAATATTCAAATTTAAAACATTTCCATTTTCTCTGAGCCTCGGTCTGGAGGTGTTACCATAGCAAAATAGTCCCTGACATTACCCATGTATGAGTACATGTATATAAAATTCCTAGCTTACATCTAATTCAAAACGGCTTCCAGGCTGGATGGAGACTTGGGACGCTTGATCTGGGGAATGGCCACCCTATATTCCTGTGTAGAACCTTGGATGGGGCAATATACGGACCACGTGTCGAAAGCAAACTCGTTATGCCCTTTTTACTTGCCATACATGGATCTGTGCGAGAGTCCGACATTTACCCCCGCCTTATTGCAAATTGCAAATAACGAGGTGGTCAAGATGCCCTACGCATGGGGTAATATGGAACACTTCGGCAACATTGTTCGAAAGCCAAGCTTCAATTGGTAAGGGATTGCCCATAACAGTGAGCGACGTTGGGGTTTTAATCAACTTGTACTCGTAAATGGGTACATCTGCTTCTGCGTAGGGGGGGGGGGGGGATGAGGCAGCCAGCTAAAGTGTTATTTGGTGGAGCAGCTCACTCTCGATTTGTTGGGGTTTGAAAGGTCTATATCCAACGGTGGAGGAAAGGTAATCTTGGCACTCATTGAGAATGTTGATCGCTAGTCTGTGATGTGGAGAACGACATTGACAGACTGAGATGGTAGCAGCCCCATCAGTGCATATTGCTCTTGAAACGACGGCTCCTGTGCGAATCCGTTCAAGGTGGCCCATTCCTTGCGTGGAAGATTGCTACCAGGGGGAATCATGTCAAAGGTGTAAGGTGAATTGGTGTGGTCTTGGGGTATCTAGCCAGGTAGTGTTCGATGTCTTTAAAGATGGTGAATGGGGAAGATCCTGGAGGAGTTTAGCGGCGGGTCGACGTAAATCGCAGCCTCTTTTGGCAGTGCGGGTGTGATTCTTTAACAGTATTATGCAGCAGGTACTTGTTGTCAAAAAGAGCCATGTTGCACCCAAGTTATGTGTGTGATGTTCTCTCCGAAGCACTGCAGGTGCCATTCCTGAAAGCACTGGTAGAAACTAGAAGGGTGGGAAGAGGCAGCCAGTAATGGTCTCATGGTCTCGTTGAAAACTGTGGTCCAGTTTGTTTTTGTATGAGAGCTATTGCCCACTGGTGGGGCGGCATATTCCCAGCAGCGCTGTAGGCTAGAACCAGTGAGGTGGGTTATAGAGTGATGATAGCCACCCCCATGAGATCATATGCAAGGCGGCACAGGGAGGTGTTTTTCGAAGATACATTTGTACACTACTGACTCGAGATGCTGAAGATAAGTAGCTGACGATCAAGCTTCAATCCCACATAAGTTGCTGGATGGTATGGCAAGAGGCACTCATGAGGTTATCTCTTTTTTTTTTTTTTTTTTAAAAACAGTTTTGTTTTTTTTTTTTAATTTGGAGCTGGCGATGAGCCCTTTTGTGTTCAAATGAAAGGCAGTAGCGGTTGTCTTGTCTTCACTCAAGCTTGAGTCTCCGGTCTTGAGATATGCTGAAAGTATGGCCATATCTGCAGCAAGTATCACTTTCTACTTCAGTCAGTTTCTGTCAGTGAAGAGGGGCAATTAAGATCATCGGGGGCCATGCTGTATAATGTGTTGTGGGGTAAGTCGCTGATATACACGTTAATCCTGCATGGAGCCAATACTGATACTTGTGGGACTCAGATCCTCAGACGATGGCCGTCCGACTGCATATGCCCATCACGGTCTTAAGAACATGCTACGGTTTGAAAGGGCATGTTTAAATAGTTCTGAATTGGAAAATGTGACGATCCGGATGGTCCTGCGAAGCGGAGGGTCAAGCACTGGTGCCACACGGTGTCATATGCGGCAGTAAGGTCCACCAAGACGCCTGCCTTACGTCGCTTTCCAAGTTCAATATTGTTGAGTTTTACAATCTGTTGCACAGTGCTCTGCCGCGGGCGAAAATCATTGATTGTGTCAGGCAGATGGGATTCGTTGACTGGCTCTAACCGGGCTAGGATCAAGGAGTTGAAGGAAATACAACAGTAGTGAAATGGGCGGTATTCTGGGGTTTGACAACAGGCTTGTTGGTTTGGGGATTTCGCTCCCGTCTTCCTCCAAGTCACGTGCGATGGTGGTAGCCCTCCTCCAAATCGTGGGGTAACGGACTGGTTGGTAAGGCAACATGGGTAGAACCCTTGTGGGCCACAGTGGATCATGGAACTCTCGCTGAGATAGTATCAGCGCCACATGGGACTTTTCCACTCTTTAGTGGCTGATAGCAGAGGTAAGATAATCTAGTGAGCAAGTGGGTGAAGCGACCCGCCACGCCAGGGGCTCGGACAAGATTTGTGTGACTCTTTCAACAGAGACGAGTGAATCCTTATCACTATCCTTGAAACTGACCAATTTGCGAGGAGCTTGTCTGCAGCAATAGAGTTGGCTGACACAGAACATTTCGACGGTTTGGAAACTCTGCCGGAGAGGCGGTTCTATGGTCTTCCAGGCTTCCTGCTAGAATGAGTGAAGTCAATTCCATGGACAGTCTCCTCCCAGGGCTATGGACGTGGCCTCCAAGCATTTGTGAGATCTGATAGCCTTGATGTCGTTCTTCCACGGTTCTGAATTCAAGAATTCATTGTGAAGTGTATCAAATTCCTATCCAAAATGGGATATAACTGCGGCGACCAGCCACGGGGAGGGTTTTCTTTGCTATCTTAATAAAAGAGTTTACCAGTGCTGTGTAGGAATTGTCCAGATTGGGAGAGGTAGGGTCAGAAGGTGAGCAATTCGTGAATCCACAGATGGGCATATGGTAAATATGGGTCAAGCAACTCACACCAGGATCGTAGCCAGAGTTTGTGATGTTTTCAGAGTGGGGCTGAATTTTTAGGGGCAAATTTAAAAAAATGGGTGCAGATGTTTTCGGACCCTTTCATGATGTCAGGAGTTAATTTTCAGTCATTTTAACCATCTTTGGGGGGTAATTGTTGCCTTTTATTGCGGGGGACGCTACTCGCCCACCTCCTTACTGCTATAGCATTGCCATAGAACAGGAAACTTCTTCACATATTGAGCCTAAATCGGACAAAAATATTTTCCGGGTTGTTCTGTAAATGCAGAAAATCGGTAACGAATGCATCACCTTACATTTGAAAACTCCAAGATCTCATAGCAAGGGGCGGGACTTTAGGAGGGGCATATTTAGGCCAGGGGGACACCACCCCCCCACATAATGGAGGATTTGAGCTGGGGCTACGAACAAAAGAAAACTTTGTAGCATGAGGTGCGAATATGGAAAGTCTTATAAAACATTTATCAAGTGGAAGGGGACGGAACTTTTTAGGCAAAAAATTCATAAAAGCAGGCGGGAATGCCAAAGGGTTGGAACGGATAGCGAAGAGGGGAACAGAATTTTCCGACGAAAACAAGTTGAAATGCTTGTTTTCCATTCCTCCCACAACCGTCTTAAATAATGGACCGCTCCCTTTAGAAGAAGATACAAAATGGGACCTATACTCAAAAATAGGATTCTAAAAAACTAAAACAATAAACGAAATTCATAATTCCCACCTTCAGATGCTAGGAAAGTGACATGTCAAACATGTCTGTGTACGATATTAGTAATTACCCCTCTTCCCCTCCTTCCTTTGATTAAAATTCAGTCCGGAAAAGAACGGTTTGAACCTTTGGGCTGTTTAAGAAATGTTAAAGTGAATAAAAACTTAAAGTTATAAAATAAGTGGTGTAATGTTATATTAGCAATTTATATTACCACTTGGGGTCCCCTTCACAAGATACATAAGCAATAATCGCGCATTGGTTAACCCCAACCCTAAAAATGCACAATATTCATGTGCACTGACCCGTTATCTAAAACAGGCCAGTATGAAATGGACAAGAAATTCAGATTTACAAAAAGCACTTTTCAATATTATCCCAAACATGTGATTAAAGGAATTCGAACTCAAAAATCGTATAGATTTCGAGCAGGTCTTCCAAATTTTGAGGCAGTGGGTCCCAGCCTATTAACAATAACTCAAGATCAAAACTCAAAAAGGTGAATGGTTGGTTGAGCGTCCTTAGGCCTATTAAAAATCAAAGAAACAAACATCAAGCATGTAAACCCAAAAACAAATATAAATATAACAAAAAAAATACGAAAATATTGACTTAGATGAGATGTAACGTAATAAACGTATTTACGACAAATATACTACGCAAAGTGAAATGAAAATTTAAACATGCGCGAATTTTATAGAATATTAGCACATTTTTGAAAAGCGCCCCCAATTTAAACAATTTTGATATTGTGCACAGTTACGTGGGCTAATGGTCTAAGTGAAACTATAACGGCGAACGAGAATGCTAAAAAATGCGTATTATCACAAAATAATCGATTTTTGTAATTAGAATTGAGATCACAATGGACTTACACGGCAGAGCTGAAATTGCCTACGCTTAGTCCGTCAATGATGACATAGTGCCATCCTCTAGAAAACAAACCTCTAACTTGACTTGAATGAAACTATTAAAACGACTAATGGATTTTGAGCGTAGACACGGACATGGCGCTAGTTACAGGCTATTTCAACATTGGAAGCCGTTTCCAGCGCCCGGGATTATTATCGGGGATCCGATATATTATTCTAGCTACAAAAATTCCTTCGCTTGTGGACACATGACCATTTGCGAGTTAACCATAGTTATAGTTATATAGTCGCTGTCACAGCCTGGGAAACTGATTTACTTCTCCACTTTATAAATGCTTTGTGGGAGTATCGCGGTGCTCTTTTTCGCAGACATAATAAAACCGATCTTGGACAAAGACTAAGTGTATAGCCAGGTACCCAATGCAACACGTGTAGAAATTATCCAAAATTTTGAAAAATGGGGGCGCTCTTAAAAAACATGTGCTAATATTGCTTTAAAGTAATAAACGACAACCAAAATAAAATACCCAAAAAATAAAAGCAGAAAACAAAATCAAAACAAAAGAAAAAAATTATCCCACTCTGGCTCATGACGCCCAAATGCCTAGATTTAAAATGCATTTGATTTCCTGCCCTTTTATGTGTAAATTTGCCTAAGATGATGTCTAGTATCAGGTGATTTTCTTATGAGTGTATTTAGATCATCGGCGTAAGCCATATTGTCTAGATGTTGTTTGAGGTAAGTCGCTATATAAAGTTAATCCTCGGGAGCCAATACGGGACCTTGTGGGACCTCAGTTCCTCAGACGATGCGGTCTACTGCTTATGCCCATCACTGGTCTAAGAACATGCTACGGTTTGAAAGCATGTTACATAACTTATGAATTGTACAATGTGACACCGGAATGGTCCTGCGAAGCTTGAGTGTCCAAGCACTGGTCCACACGTTCATAGTCTGCAGTAAAGTCCAGCCCGAATGACGCCTGCCTTACGTCGCTGTTTCAAGGCTCCTCAATACATTTTGTGAGTTTGACAATCTGTTTGCCGTGTTGCCGTGGGCGAAATCCTGCTTGTTCGGCAGATGGGTTCGATGGAACTGGCTACAGACGGGCCAGAATCAAGGAGTTTGAAGGAAACCACAGTAGTGAAATTGGGCAGGTAGTTCTTGGTGTGACAACAGGCTGTTTGGTTTGGGGAGTGCGATTCTGGTAGCCCCGCTCCAAATCGTGGTTAAGTCCTGGTTGGTAAAGGCAACATGTGTATAACTCCTTGTGGCCACAGTGCATCAGGAACTCATATGGTATATTATCAGCCCCTGGGCTTTTCCACCTTGGTGAGTTGGCTGGTAGCAGAGGTAAGCTAATTTAGTGAGAAGGTGTTGAAAGCGACCCGGCCACGCCAGGGGCTCGACGAAATGGTGATGCTCTTTTTCACAGAGCGGAGTGCAATCCTATCAATATCCTTGAAACGACCATTCGCAAGGAGTTGCTCAGCAATAGATTTTGCTGACACAGAACATTTCCGACGGTTTGGAACTCTGGCGGGAGCGGTTATGGTCTTCCAGGCCTTCCTGCTAGAATTAGTGAGTCATTCCAATGGACCGTCTCCTCCGGGTTCATGACGATTTCCTATCCAAGCATTTTGTTCGATCTGAAGCCTTAGATGAACGTCGCTTCTTCCCGGGTTCTGAATCAGAATTCCTTGTAAAGTGTTCACTTCCTCATCCCACGATGGGAGATACGCGGCGACAGCCCGTGGGGGCATGGTTTTTTCTTTGCTATCTTAATAAAGATTTTACATAGTGCGGTGTAGATTGTCCAGATTGGGAGAGTTTTAGGTGTCCATAAGGTTGAGCACTTCTGACTCCACCAATGGGAATATGGTAAATATGGGTCAAGCAACTCACACCAGGATCGTAGCCAGAGTTTGTGGTTTTTCAGATTGGGGCTGAATTTTTAATTGGGGGGGGGGGGGCAAATTTAAAAAAATGGGTTGGTTTTTTTCGGCCTTTCTGTCAGGAGTACTTTTCAGTCATTTTTTAACCATTTTGGGGTAATTTTTTGCCTTTTATTCGGGGGACGCTACTCGCGCCACCGCCTGACTGCTAGTACGTTCATAGACAGGAAACTTCTGCACATATTGAGCCTAAATCGGACAAATATTTTCCGGGTGTTCTGTAAATGCCGAAATCTTGTAACCCGCAATGCATCACCTTAAATTTGAAAACTCAAAGACTCTCTAGCCAGTGGGCGGGAACTTTAGGAGGGAGCATTATTTACCTCAGGGGGAAATGGAGGATATGAGCTAGGGGAATACAAAAGAAATTGTAAGTATGGAGGTCGAATTATGGAAGTCTTATAACATTTTAATCAGTGAAAGGGGAACGTGAACTTTTTAATGGAAAATCTCATAAAATCATGGGAATGCCAACCTTTTGGGAACGGAAGCCGAAGAGGGGAAGCAAATTTTTTCAGACGAAAACCGTTGGAATCCTCCATTTCTCCCCAGGTGGCGTAAATAATGACCCGCTCCCTTATACGAATATACAAAATGGGACCTAACTCAAAAATAGGATTCTATAAAACTAATAACAATAACGAAATTCTCATCCACCTTCCATGCTAGAAAGTGACATGCAACATGTCTGTGTACGATATTAGTAATGTTTTAAAATTCAGTACGGAAAAAGAACGTGTTTGCCCTTTGGCTGCTTGTTTAAGAATGTTAAAGTGAATAAATAACTTAAAGTTATAAATAAGTGTTGACTGTTATAGTAGCAACTTATTATTACCACTTTGTCCGCATTTCACAAGATACATAAGCAATAATCCTGAATTTGTTTACCCCAACCCTTAAAATTGACACAATATCATGTCACTGACCTTTATCTAAAACAGGCCAGTATGCAACTGGACAAGAAATTCAGATTTTACAATAGCACTTTTCATATATCCCAAACATGGTATAAAATGAATTCTGAACTCAAAAATCGTATCTCTTTCCGAGCCAGTCCTCAATTTTGAGCCGTGGGTCCCAGCCTATTAACAATAACTCAAGATCAAACTCAAAGGTGGAATGTTGGTTGACAGTCCTTAGCCTAATTAAAACAATCAATAAACAACATAAAGCCATGGTAACACAACCCAAACAAATATAAATATAACAAAAAAAATCGAATATTGACTTAGTATTAGATATTAACGTAATACCGTATTACTTAAATTATAAATACGCAAAGTGGGGAAATTAACAATTTAAACATGCGCGAGATTAAAGCAATATGAAGCACATTTTTTGAAAAGCGCCCCCCAATTTAAAAATTTGATATTGTTGCACCGTTACGTTGGTAATTGTCTAGGAACTAACCTGCGAACGAGACTCTACAAAATGCGTATTTATCACAAAAATAATCGATTTGTAATTAATATTGAGATCACGATTGGACTTAACGTCAGAGCTGAAATGCTACGCTTATGTCCGTCCATGATGAAATAGTGCCACCTCTAGAAAACAAACCCTCCATAACTTGACTTGAATGAACTATTAAAACGACTAATGGATGAGCGTAGACACGTACATTGCCTATTTCCCGGCTATTTCCCATTGGAAGGCCGTTTCCAGCTGCCGTGAATATTATCGGGGATCCCCGATAATAATTATTCTAGTACAAAAATTGTAGCTTGTGACACATAGACTTTCGAGCTTAACCATAGTATTAGTTTACTATAGTCTGTGTCAAAGCCTGGGAAAAATGATGTACTACTCCACTTAAAAACATGCTGTGTGGAGTATCGCGGTGCTCTTCGTTCGCAGACAAAACTAAACCGAGTCTTTGACAAAGACTAAGATTTACAGCCAGTTACCAATGCAACGTGTAGAAATCTCCAAATTTTTGAAAAATGGGGGCGCTCTTAAAAAAAATGTGCTAAAATGCTTTAACGAATAAACGACACAAAATAAATACAAAAATAAAAGCCAGAAAACACAATCAAAAACAAAAGAAAAACATATCCCACTCTGGCTCATAACCGCCCAAATGTCATATTTAAATGCTTTGATTCATGCCCTTTTTAGTGTAAATTTGACAAGATTATGTATAGGTCTAATGGTGATTTTCTTAGAGTGTAATTAATAGTTAACCAATTAAGGTGTGGATTCTGATTTGGTTTCTAAGGAGGACGAGAAGACGACTTAATAACATCGAGCCATGAGCAAGCGTGCATTCTTTTGCGAGTTTAGCGTCGCAAAAATTCAGGAGCGATTTTCCCCCTCGCGTTTCGCGAATTTGTAAGCGTTCGAAAAATCGTCGTTAGAACTCTGATGTTGCTAGGATTGTCTAAGAAGACGTAAAATAACGCGAGACGCAGCGTCTCTAGTGAAGATGGAGAGTTTCCCTTTAAAAAATGCCAAATTTTCGACAATTTTCAGGAAAACTAATACCATTTTTTTATTTCGGTATTTTAAAGTATGTAACTTAGACCTAAATATACAGGTGTCTCAGAAGAACGTTAACCTCCAGAAACGGCCATTGTTGCTTAGTTAATCATTCATATCCTGGTTTTAGCGTTATATTATTAAAATATGTACTTTTTTGAACATATGAGTGAAAAAAAACGAAAAATAACAAACAATAATTAGTTCCCTAAAAATGATGCAAACCCGACTTTGTCCACGGCTAGTAATAGCAGAGAACCCTGTTACATTGGTTATTTCTATGGATTTTTTTTTGACACACGTAGTCCTGCAGATTTAATTTATTTGTTCAAAAGTAATGCCTAAAGCCACCTGAAAACATGCACTTCATTTTGTTCTTTAGAATGAAATGACCTAAATCCCCTCAACCGCCTCCCATCATAATGCAAATATGAATTTGGTTAAAGCACACTTTTCAAATACTGGCTTTGCTGTGGCCTCCTACGATGGCATATTCTTACTGATCTGATCTTCCGATGGTTAAAGGTGACCTCGTTTCTCTGAATGGGTAACGTTTTCACCTCAATGTAATGGTTCCTAGTAAAATGGCAATCAAGGGGAACGAGAAAATCTAGAGCTGGCAAAGACCTCTACAATTTGTGGCAAGGAAAGAGATATGTTCGTCAAGGACCATGAGTCCAGTCCCCCACGCAAATAATGCTGCAGTGTGTAGAGAAATGAACAATGACTCTAACACCAAACAATGGGCCCTTTGGGATTTTGAAGAGTATTATTGGCAAAAAGGGCCGTTTCAGGAGGTTAACGTTTCGTTCTGAGCACCCTGTATATGTAAATCCGGCCCATTTAAATCAGGATGCCAACACCTTAATATTAGTCATTATTTTCGTAATACTTTTAATCTAATTGTTTTCCTCTGAAATCACACCTATAAAGCCATGGCAATTGTTTGGTTGTTCCATTATTTGGTACGAATGTGGAGTTAGAACACTAAACTGCTTTTCCATTCGTAATGTACGAATGGAGAGTTTAATAAAAACTCTCCATTCGTACATTTACGAATGGAGTGTTATTGTTGTAACTCTACATTGTGGCAACATAATGGAGCGACAAAACCAATGCCGTGACGTCATAGGTGGGCGTTAAATGTAGTAATCTTCTTTCAGTTATAGGAGGTGGAAGGTGGTCCTGGCCTTTGGTCGGGTAGCATACCAGCACATTTTGAAGAAACGCCCCAATTTTCAAAATGTTAAATTTTGTCGTAGGTTAGTAATTGTCAAGTAACTAGGACTGTGCTTTGGTCTAATAGTAATGGCTTAAAAATGACTATTGGTCAAAAAAGCGATTTGGTAATTAGAATCTAGCATATTAACAGGCGGAGCTAAAACGCCAATATTGATTAGGACATTTCCAGCAACCACTGAATTATTATCGGGATCCCCGTTATTTAAATTATCCTGATTAAAAATTCCTTTGGATACAGAGAGGGAGTTCGAGCTTTACCATTCAGGGTATAGGTTTAACTATCCCAATTACCAATGCGACTGCGCAAAATCTAATTTTTTTAAATGTGGGGGCGCCCTTCAAAAATGTGCGTATGCCTGTAGGTATTTAAATGCTCAAAAGAAAAGGGTATTTGTAACAGAATCATTTCCTGTTCGCGTTACATTTGCGTTTTTATAAACATTGGGGTGATATCAGCTATACTTCGTTATATCGGGTGTGCAAGTCGCAATCAAAATATTTCTCGAAATTAATGACAGAGAAATCAACACACCAATGAAAAGATTAACATTGAAGAAAAATGATCAAATACCCATTGAGGTTTGCCCTTTTTGTTATCACAACTGGTTGTGTAGGCAAACATCGTCATGTAAATAATAATTAGCCTCAGGGTTTCCCAAAAGTTTTTATCTATAGTAGATTTCAAATTAACGTAGACTCCGTTCATATTTGGATGGGGGAAAATTTTATATAGGGTCCAATCCCGGCCATGCAGGGACCAGGCCTTTGTTGCCATACAACACATAATTTATTGTCCATGGTACAAATTCACTTTAACAGAATCGGCTTACTGGAAACGGATGCATTCAGTTTATATAATGGTCTATTAATGAACTGATGACTTACGCCTATTGCTTGTCTGCGGATGTCAAATCCGTTGTACGCTAATCTCCTTAATACAAGGTTGGCCCATCTTGATGACCAAATAAAAACGTAGTTGTGTTATGTGTGCATCGATATACGACTGTATTATTTCTCCAATGCTGTGATATTAGGAATGGTATTTTTGCTGTCAAGTAAGCTATGTTAATTTCTATTCGTTTATGTTGTATTTTTTGTCCTATAACTGGCCCCTATTTTTAATGAAACAAGGAATTGTAAAGAATTTTTCATATCAATGCAAGAGATTAATACTTGAAAATAATACCGTTTGTTAAAACTAAATTTAACATACAAGCTTCTTCTTAGTGATCTAAAAACAAGGCGTTGTACATGCTTGTGGTTGGTGTCAGGATTTATTCAACTGAGCAAGCTAATCCGGGCCGTGTGTAATACTATTATACGGACGGTCCTAACATGGCAAGCGATTTTTTTTGGCAATAGAATTTATAAAAATAAAATAATGATCCATGACGTATTCGATTATGAATAACACTTCCATAAATTGTAGCTTTTCCCGAGAGGAAATACGTTGAACTCTTTGGCGTCATGCGCACCAACACCCGACTTTTTGTGGTCGTAGGCCACAAAATTGCTATTATGATGGCAATCTCGACTTATCAATTTACAAAATATTAATTTTAATTGACTATTCGGTCAAATGGTGTTGTTGCTGGTATAGATTCTCAGTAAATTTCCCCTCGATTTAAAAGTGTATGAGCATGGTGCCCTAGTTTTCGGTAAGAGACCGTACACCCCGAAAACTATAATTACCTAATTCAATTACCCATTCATTCGACAAAGCCAGGCACTCGATGTTTATAGATGTGCATACACCGCGACGTTTGTGATCTATTATCTCTTTGCGAGATCGATGCAATGCCAGGCGTCTTTACTAAACACAAACTGCCCGAACACTGTGTACTTCACTGATGTTGTGACCCCGGGCTGTAGGGTCTTTGGAAGTGCATAGTACACTAGTTTTCCATGTTTGTTTTTGCAAGTTTGTTGTCACCAAATAGAAGAGAAATTCTTTCTCGCCTTCCTTTAGCGTCCACAGTTGGTGCGGAACCATCGTGGGGGGAGGAGGGGGCAGGGGGGCGCAAGACACCCCACCGAACACTTGCCCCCGCCAGCCTCCCCCCCCTGAACGACCTTTTGTAGCAGTGTCTATGGAGAAGGCCCCCTCAAGAAATGCCTTGGCACCCCTCTCCCCCCCCCCCCCCATTTCCAAAGGTCTGGTTACGCCACTGTTTGCGGAGCTCCGACCATGACACGTCGAAACATTGCAAAATATCGTTTCCTCCCTATGCAGTATTTTCATACCTCTTTTACATTAGGCTATCATAATGACGTCATATTGGTTTCAATAGTTTATACCAATGGAAAGAAGAAACTCTAAGCTATATTGAATTTTTATTAATTTTTCCCTGGAGATGGCAGCATGGCCAGCGCACATCTGTTAAAAAAGCATGTGCGCTTGGCCGACTCAAACCCGACGACCATCCGTATTACTAGTGACGGCCGCCCATTACCAATGAGCTAACCAAGGCAGGTTGGTAGAGCAGCGAAGATATGATCTATATGGTTGTGTCCAGCGATGAAGAGGTCCCATCGACTGTCATAGGCGGATAGCATCAGAAACGATATATTTACAATTTTACAAATTTTTGTTTTGAAATTTTAACTACTGAGTTCTCCAGGGCAGGACAAGGATGAATATTTTATTAATCTTTTCCGTATATGGCCAGGCACACAAATGGAAAAAAACCATGTGACGCTGGGCCGGACTCGAACCGCAACCTCCGTATTACTATTGACGGCGCCCTTAACCAATGAGCTAAACAAGCCCAGGGTTGGTCGAGGAGCGATCGATATTATCTATAGGTGTAGGTCCGACGATGTCCAGCGGAGTTACTAGCGGATTAAGATCAGGAAAAGTATTATATTTACTATACAATTTATATTGTTTGGAAATAAATTTTAACTACTTAGTTCTCCCGCCAGACAGGCTGGATATTATTAATATTATCTATGGCCGAATGGCCAGGCGCACACAAACTTTAGCTACATTGTAGGTACCAAATATAGGAATGGATGTTCAATAAGGCAAAATTCAAGGGGGTGGTACGCACTTACAAAAAGGGCTCAGTTAGAACAAGGTTAATTAAAAAATAGTTTAAGTGATGAAATGGCATGCTATGTTGGGACGTTTCCACTGTTTTCTGACATGATTTCTCTGATCTTTCAATTTCCTCATTGGCATCATGCAATTTGCATTATGCAATTTAAGGCGGGCTTGAACCTTCCCAGTATGCCCCGCACCACTTACCCGAAGAGAATGGCCAGTCAGGCCCTCCTTTGATGATATCGCTTACCTTAAGCCAAGTAAGGTAATGAGATCATGGTGGGATGTAATAACAAAAGGTGGCGCAACGTGGATAGGGTCTTTGAAACTAGGTGTTGTAGGTCATCTTATCTACTAGGTCCATTGGACAGAGTATGTTATGTTGATCACAGGTGAAAAAAAAAAACAAACAAAATAGTTACGTGGTTCATGGACATTTAATTCCAGTCGATTGTTTCGTAACTTTACTTTTAGATCTCGCATGGAGAATGTAAACAGGCATGAGGTTGGTTTGACGGTGCATATGAAATGATAAGTTACAAAGACCCGAACAAAGGACGGAAAACTTTCAAAATTAATATAAGACAGCGCTTTTCAGAATTACTCTCCCGTTGTAGGACCGGTTCTCGACAAGTGACCCTGGCATTTTAATTCGTCCAAAAAAGTGCGAAATAAGCAACCACATTTTTCGTCGTTGAGACTATCACATTTGTTAATAATGTTTTTTATTTGCGATGGTTTGCCATTAAGTAACTGAAATTATAAAATAACATCAATTTGAATTATATATCAATTAAAATGGGGTATCAATGTTGTTGGCTGTGTTGATTTGGGATACATGAGTTGATGGTAGTTAAACTTTGGTTGAATGAATAAACACAAGTGCCAAATAAATCACAAACGTGCATCTAGTAAATTTCAACGTAGCAAATTTAGTCAGGCTCACAGACCCTCACCAGCTTGGAAATGGTGTTCACTTTGTTTATGAAGTTATTCGAGGGCAAACGTTCCGGGAACAGATTCCGATTGCCGTTAATGAAAAAAGGGCCCACCCAAAGTGCACATTCCGGGGGGTACTTCCATTTTAGGGGTAGAAATCATAAGATAATAAAGTATAAGGACTTGATCATTCTTAAGTTTAGTGTCTACATAGGTTTCCGAGCATCGAGCAATTGATTGCCCTTATATCTCTTCGCTGGGCCATAGGCAGGACGATTGATGCCTACGTCCATGTGTTCAGGGTCAAGGAAGGAAGCCGAGAAGAATTATTTATAGCGTATTGGGCATTAGGTTGGTCAGTTGGTTGCTGGCAGCCCATCTTGAATTTCAAAAGGGCTGCCAAACAAAAAATGGTTTACCTCAGTCATAGGTCTGACTAGAAATTAGTGGTGTTTTTTTTTTTTAAAAGGGTCGTTTTTAATTTTTTTCAAAACATGAAAAATGGTAAAAACCTACGTATCAAAATATGTCTTTGAAGTTGAAAATTATTGTAGGACCTTTCCAATATGTACACAAGTTGGAAAATCAGACGGCACCCTTTGCTGAACCATCTTAAAATTGGTCTTTGAGACTCCAGTTACTGCATTATATGCATTACCCTTGGTTGTATCTTAAAAAAGTCTAAGAAATATGAAAAATGGATCCGGTGTAGTAAAATGAAGTATGAGACATTAAATCTTCAACGTTTGTCATATTCATATTTTTATTCTGGTATAATACACTTTCAAAATGTAAGAAGGCCGTCAAATAAATGGCCAGCTTTTAATTTTTAAAAGTCCTTAGAAAAATACAAATGCCCACATTTATTAATTATAATCAACTTTATTACCAACCAAATTAGATGGAGATGAAAGAAAGGATTCACACCACTAAATAACTCCCCATGGACTGTGTACAAATTGACCCTCTCAATTTCTCGCTATAAAGCGATTCGTTATTTCAAACACTGTATTGTATTTGGAAGATAGGACCATACTTCTTCAACAGAAAAATAGTCATATGTGAGGCTGTTTTACAGTACAGAGCATCGAAAGATTTGCACAAAAAAAACAAAAATAATGTTTTCAAAACGTCCCCCCTAGTTGACTGTTTAAAATTAAAATTGCCACAGTTTCCCCAAACCCTCAGAAATTATACCAAAATTGCACAGACAAAATCTTTACCACCAAAGGGTTTTTACTAGTACACACATTATGATTGATTTCAAATTCATGAAGCACAACCTTCTCAACCATTTTGGGACTCTCATTTAGCGCAAAGGGCCCATATTTCGGACGCCAACACTGTTCGGCGCTGACGTCGTCTGCTACACCTAGGTTAATTAGTGGTGTGATCCAGTAAATACGTTTTCACCATTAAAGACCTCCAAAGAAGTTGTAATGTTAATGTAATTATAAGATGGAAAAAAAATAGCACACACAAAGACGAATTTTAAATTAAAAGTTTAAAACTAGGCGTAAATAAAATAAAAATCAACGGAAAAATAGTCTGAAATTATGCACAGTACTTTTAATGCAGGTGTTTTACAGAACTATGAATTGGCAAAACCACCTTTGCTTGGCAGCCATTTTGAAATCCAACGAGGCCAATCAGTGCTACGTCAATGTTCACAATTGTATTAATTGACACGAAAAATTGAGGATAGACACCTAATGTGCTTGGATAAGTCTCAGAGAGTCTGGGTTAAATAAACGTTATTTGGTGACCATTTTGAAATTCAAGTTGGCTGCTTTGAAACAAATGACACAACCCAATGGTCCAATACTGCATACTGCTATACAATCTTATCGGATTCTTGACCCTGAAAACCTGGCCTTATATAGGCATCAGAATCGTTATGTCTAGGCCCAGAGAAGAGATATAGGGAAAATTGTGACTAACTTGGCAGCCATTTTGAAGTTTAAAATGGTCGCCACGGCCAAATATCGAACGACTCATCCAAATGTTATCAACAATGTTTCTAATAAATGCCTTGTCGAAACAAAGGCAATCGGGAAAACCGAACTCTAAAAGGCTCAAGAAACGGAGATTATGGGCCAAAAATGGACAGCTTGGCGCCATTTTGAAGTTTAAATGGCCGCACGGACAAATAAAGTACCATGCAACGAATTCTAATATTTGAAAAATGTTCAATGGACTCCTTGCTTATGAAAACATGGCTAGGCATAAAAGAATCGTGCCGTATAAGGCTGTCAAGAGGGTGCATGGGCCCTCCGATCATGATTGGTGATGGCCAGCAATGCAAGATATGCAATTCTCATCCTTGATAACATAACTTAATAAATCGCTACTGCTAATCTGCGGTCAGCGCTCAATTAAGAATAGCTCCGCTCATGGAAACGGTTGTCCACAACCTATCTCCAGGAGCATGAGTGTTGGTCAATATCTCAGACTTGGTTGTCTTTACCACTAAACACAGCTGGCTCTGAGCTCTGCTCGCGACTCACGATTCATCCGTAAGCGACGATGAATTCATGCGTACGGTGTGTGTCGCTTGTATCATGTGCGTTCTGATGTTCTTTTGCTGTTTTTTCTTGTGTTTCTTTTTGTTATTTTTAAAAACTTGGTGACATACTACCGTGGTCTTAAAGACATATCAGTGATTTGCTAATCAGGAGGGAAAAAAAAATCGAAAAAAGTAAAAAAGCATCAAAATCAGATGTGTGCATGTAGTAACAAGTGCAGGTATCCTAACCTACCCTTGCAAAATGAATAAGACAAAGGAAGCAACCTAATAAGGACAATCGAAATTTTAAGTCTACTGTCCGTTGGACACTACTACAACACGTAATGAATGGGGAATCGCATTTGGAAACACTGCCGTTTTCTTCCTTTTATGTCAATTCTTCAGTTGGAAAAGGTTAAATTATGAGAATTCTCAGACTTATCCTTCACCTTTTGAAGCTATTTCCTGCCAATTTCAAATATTTTTCAAATTCCTGTAGGTCTTTAATGTTAGAAGGCTTATATCTAAAAAAAAACAATTTAGCTAATGTCATCAACATTCTATGCAAAAAATCAATTATTTGCTGATTTTAGTATTTTTTACTTTAAATTTTAATTAATGATTACTGTAAAGTGTATATTTTCAGTTGATCAGATAACATTTCTTCAAAAATGCAGGAATAGTTTATTCTCTTTGAGATTTTTGTGAAAATTGAAGTGGCAACAACAGCACATTATTTTTTGGCATAAAATCAATGTTTGTTATGGTTCAGAGATCGAGACAGGCGAAAAGTACTGCAGAAGGTAGAATCGTTGGTTGTAGGTGTTGCTGTCTGCCAGATAAAAAGCTATTGAAAATATTGCCCCATTTGAATGCCGGACGATGTGTGCAACGACGAGAGGGGGTTTGTATAGTGTTCGTTCTTACACAATGCAATTCTTCCAATAGATGATGTGACCTATGACGTCACTTGTTTGACATTCGGACGCCCTCTGTTGTTTTCTGGCAGGCAAAATTACGTAGTTTCTGTAGAAACAGACCCACATAAAATCTGTTATAAATTACTTGCCAGAATCGTTTTTTGTTCCTGATCGAATTGGCACAAAATGCATCTGGTAGCATTAGCTTATTATGCTTGATAGAAAGTAGTAATATTTAATTGAAAACAAAGTTACAGCAAAAAACAGACTTTCCCCATGCAAAGTATAGGTCTTTTGCCTGCCAGTTTCTCTTTACACAAACCGGGGGCGCCATAAACATAAAACAAATGTACATCATCTTCGACAATGTTGCACTGGTTGTCTCATGAATTTATAGCGACAAAAAGTACTAAATGAACAGAACCTCGTCCAATCTTGCAATTTAACAGTGACAGAGGAGCTATTTTAGGATACGAATTTCTCTCAACATTGCACAGGATTGATTGTAGACCACTACCAAGAACGTTCCGAAGATTTATTGGACAAAACAAGTAAAAAGAACACACCGCAAAACATTTTGTGAACTTGCCTGCTATGTAATCGTTCCCCATAAAAACAGCTTTGATTTTCTGTCGTGCAGACAGAAAGTAATAAAATCATCATAACGACGGCGTATTCGGCTTATTCATTCAGGGGTGATCTTATACATTGGAAAGCATTCCAATATGCAAAAAAAACCGGGTCGAAAAAAAATTGGGAGCGTTCTTCTGGAAATCTCCTTCATGTCTCTTTAAGACTTCTGTCACTATAAAATTCACGTGACAATGCAGTGCTAAAATTGCATTGGAAGAAATGCAGTATGGGAAGAACACTTTACCTCCTCTTAGTGAAAGTATTGCGTTGGGTGGACGTCATGTGGACATTTTACTATGAATTCTGGGAAGCCGGTGACGGCATTAGGTGGCCATTTCTCGTTCATATAGCTCAACACAACAAGAATTCGATCATGCATATCCAATGAGAGGTAAAAATGCCCCATGTTCTGAGGATGTATGTGAATTACCTGTTTTCATCTATTGTTATTTCTCTTCGAGTCCTTAACATTTTGAAGGTCTCCATTGGAAACCGTTGACCATATATTAAAAGTAATTTCCCTTGTTTTTGCAGCTCGAATGCCGATACCTAAGAAGATATTCTTTAACAAAAGAAACTTGAATCCAAAGGGTCGGTATGATTCATAGGTGTAGCCCAACCTCTAGAGGTTGGGATCCTTGCCTTTTAATTTCCATTTCGTTTGGCCACGATTTGCTGCTGTTATTGGTCATTACTAATTAGTTCGTTTCCCGTTCTAGTTTTCGACGCTCGACAAAGCAGGAAAACTGAAATGTGAATGAAAACCCATGAAACGTGTGCATTAAAGTGTGAATTTCAAACTGATGCATTGTGCATCTGGCTCTCAATAGTGGGATTGCATTTTGATATTTTTGCAGAACAATAGAATGATCAGAGCCAATACCAGGAAATAATTTGGTGGATTTCAATATTAAACCATGGGGTTTCCCGAAACTCCAGTCGTAAATCTACGTGAATACTATGTCATGCCTGAGTGGATCAACCTATCCAAAGCACTTTGTAACTTGTATGAAAAGGTCTATTATGTAGGACATACGCATGAGTTAGTATACACGTAGGGTTACGCATGAGGTTCGCGAACGGACCCCTTGATAGTGAGGCGAATATATAATCAGCCTAGACAAAACAGGAGGTTATGATGCCTTGTATATTTTCTGATATAGGATGTTCAGACCTGCCAAATATGGACTAAATTGATTCATCCATAATGCCTCAAAAAATATTCCTTGAGTAACATTGGGATGAAACATGCGAGAGCATGATAATCATGGGGCCTAAAGCAAAATTACAATCCCCTGCAACAATAAGATGGGAGGAGTCCATATTACTAAAATTGCCAAAAAGATCAAGGAAAAAATCTGGATCATCATTATTGGGGGCATACACATTAACCAAAATTCAATGAAACCCATGCAATAAAGCAATCCAAAATAATATATCTGCCTTCAGGGTCCTTAACAATTTTGTGTGTTGACTAAACTAACAAAAACTTGCTATTGGACCCAAAAAACTGGAAAGCCATGCGCGACCCACCCATTTTTCAACATTCGAGGGAAGAGTGAGTTTCCTGAATAAAAATAATATCATCATTAGTTTATGGAAAAAAATTTAAAAAATGTTCTTACGTTAAAAGTTATTGAAGACCCGCAGTAAAAGTACTAAATTTTAGCCATGAGAAATGTTAAATATTACAAAAATAATCAAAAACAACCAATACCTTGAGATACAAAAATTTACCAATTAAACAGACAAAAAATAAACGATACCATGGAAGAAACAAGATTAAAAACAAGCACCACTCTCACATTTCTCAAACACACACACCTACGAATGAAAAACAATGAGCGAGACGTACAAACTCACCACATAAAAACCATACACAAACATGTAGGAAAATATCAAGTACACCCAACAGGTTTTGCTTTTAATTAATTACAACTGGCACAAAAAGTATCTCGGCATGTTTTCGATCAGTAGTGTGCCAAAGTCCTACCCATTTTGAAATTTGTGAAATCTACATTTTATTGTCTAGGTCTTGTCCTTTTATTAAAGACCTGGCTGGTAAAAAAAGCGTGCAGGAAATGGCCGAGATGAAAAGCCCGAAGACGCAACCCCAAAACAAAAGTTGCACTTTGTGGATTTTTCATTGGAGCATTGCAGTGTACTGGGACACGAACCACGTGTGACCGCCCTCAATATTGCACGTAGGCTTTCTCGCTCGTTCGTGCGGAAAGAAAACCTCTTTGTGTACAATCAGTACACACGTATTATTGGTTGTACCACAGCCGTGACCATTGAAACAAGCCAAAAAAAAACTGCAACTTTGGTTTGGGGGGTTTGCGTCTTTCTGGCGCCTCTATCTCAGCCATTTTTGGCAAGCTTTTTTACAAGCCGAGGATGTTAAATGAAAGAGGCAAAGGACCTATGCAACAACATGTATATCGAAAACTTTCAAAATGCTCTGACTTTGCTAACACTATGTGATCGAAAAAACATGCCAATATACTTTTTGTGCAGGTTGTATTGTAAGTATACATGGTATGGACGGTTCACCAATTTCTGTAACTCTTGCAATTTTTTACCAATATGTTGGAGGGGGAATATTTACAATAGCCTATGCAGCTCAAATGTTGAACATTTGAAAAAAATAGGAAGTGTTGTTTAAAAGAGAATGAATTGTGTGTAGATGACCCTGGGGGTGGGTGTGGGTTGTCCCCTCCCGTTCGCGTTCTTAGATACTTTCTCTGGCAAAGATGTAAAAAGAATTTAAATGTGGCTCACAATAAATGATAATACTACAGTCCAAGGCAGTAAACTACACAATGAAGAAACAAATGCGATTAACCTCTTACAGGACTCACTTTCTCAGTAGGACAAGACTGGCCATATACACGGCCATGTCTTACTCACGTGGAGCCTATACGGAAGCTACACCAAGTCTACCGCGGCAGCTACTGCACAGTACACCTGGGCTGAATTGCGAGGCAGTAGCTTGCAAGAGTAGGATTGCAAAGTATCCCGGTTATTAGGTATAAAGTGATGTGGCTACTCTACTGTACCTACCCCAATGGCTACCCAGTAGTTGACCACTAGTGGGAGAAGGTGGATGTTGTGTAGACAGTACGGTAGTAAGGACAAGCCAGCTACCACGTAGCTACTCCACGGTTAGACTGATCCTTCTGTCGTTCAACATATACGCACGGCCCTGCGAGGGTGTGCTATGGTGACCGACTGGAAAAAAATACGGTTCGAATAGGGGAGCGCTCTGTGGCTCATGAATAATTCAACAGCTTATGCGGAGCGCGGTCGCGTTCGCGTATAGAGGCGTTGCGCGAATTTATTAGCGGGAACACCGCCGATGCTATGTTTTACAGCGGGAAGAAAGTTTTTGTTTGTGAAAGCTTTATATGGATTTTTGTTTGGGTTATTTTATTTAGACATAACTGGAACTTCTCCATGAGGCTTTAACGCTCCAATCTTAGTGTCTGTATTTCCTTTCACTTTAATCCTTTCTGATTATCATACCTTTATACTCGTTTTAACCCAGTTATTTGATAAGTAAAATTGGCTTGTGTGTCAATATGGTGTGGTGTGTGTGTGTGCGTCGTATGTATTTGTTTCTATTTAGTTTCAGTTTCAGTTATTTATTCAGTGGTTATTATTTAGTTAATTATTCCCGGATTTATTTAGTTATTATTTAGTATTTATTCAGTTATTTATTTATTCGTATTTAGTTATTATGCAGTTATTTATTGCGGTATTTCATTTATGCAGACATTTACTTGGTTATTAGTTAGTAGTAGTTAGTTAGGTTTTCTCCTTAATTATGCTATATTTCTAGCGGTGTCTCGTTTATTAATTTATATTTCTCGGACCTTACTAGTTTACTTACAGTTTGCATGTGATTTGTTTATAGGAGTAAATGAACATAAGGCAAAAAATATATCGACATATAGCTCTAGACTTGTGGTAAAAATCCAGGGGGGCACTCCCTCTAAAATAGGACGGGGATGTGCCGGGCACTATTGCCCCCTTTTTTAAACATGCTGTTCTATTTGAAGACCCCCTTTTTTTTTAAACCTGCTGTCAATGAAAAAGACCCCTTTTGAAAACCTGCCCGGCAAGAAATGAACCCCCCCCCTTTTTTAAACCTTGTAACTGAAAGACCCCCCTCCCCCTTTTTTCTTTACTCTTAGTTGATGCCTCCCATTTTAATCAAATGTCACTGAATGACCCCCTTATTTTCTATTAATGCTCTCACAGGAAAGCCCCTTAATTGTTATCAACTGGGTTTGAATGGTAGAATTTGCCCGAGAAGACCCCTTTTTTAACAAAAATGTGAGAGAGGCTCAGTGATTGACCCCGAGAATGACCCCCTTTTTTCACAAAATGTGATAAAGGCTCAGGATTGGGACCCCAAGTTGTGCATTCCTCATCACCAAATGACACCCTTTCTTTCCTTTCAAGTTCCTTAAACGAATGGCCCCCTACTTTGAAAAAGGTCCATTCCGACATCCCGTCACTTTCAATATGAGTGCCCCCTGGGTAAAAATACGTCCCCTGCTTGGCCCCCCCCCAACAAGGTTTTCTGGCAAACACACAACAAACAAAACATCTGGAGGCCCTAAAATATGGATGTTTTTAGTGATGGCTGTGATCGACGGATCGTATAGAATTTCACTTTCCATACTAGAAGAAAAAGTATCAGGGTGGGAAGGGATGGGAAAAACGTTTGCAGCGAAGGTGTTTAGCCTGTGTACTTTATAGTACAAAAAAGGTAAAGTGCTGTCGCGATGTCGATGGCGTTGTCTTAGTTTAACTTTCCTCGGTACTACTAGCCTGTGACGATTGAGTATTCTTCATTTTCACCAGTAAAAAAAATGGTCTTTCTTTCTGCCACTTTACAAGTTGCATCCAGAATAAATGGGTCGATTACGCCAAGAAAAAAAAAAAAGAGAGAAAGAACGTTAATCTTAGTCTCCCGTGTCACGTTTTACACACTGCATTTCCCTTTTTGTTTTTAAAGAGATTTATAACATTTTTTTAACTGAATGAAGACAAAAAAAAACGAATTCCTTCTAGAGTAATAAATCGAATTTTGGCACATACGATAGGTCACATCCAAAACTTCCGACATAAGATTAGGCCAACGGTTCAGTTTAGGCGAGTCCTGGGGAAAGAGGCTGTAAGTCACGAAATGCCCCTTTAACATGTTTAAAGTCCATGGAAATGGACCCATAATTATAGCTTATACCCTCGCCCCTGGACCTCTTTAGGATTTTTTTACCGGAAGTGGTCAACATTTTGTGGTCAGAAAAAACATTATCCTCATTTACCATGCGCAAATTTTAGGGCAAATTTTGGTTTGGCTGTTAAAACAAAGTGTGAACCAATAATACATTTTTAAAAACCTCTTCTTTTTCCAAAAACCACAAACAAAAAACAACAAACAAAACCAACAAACAAAAAAAACCTTGGGACATGGTCAGGATGAACCCTTTTTTGTAAAAAATTATCAATTTTATGTAGCCTAGTTCACGTGGCCTAAACAAGTTTCATGGCAAGATACCAAAATACCATCTAGGCCTATCTACCTATCTTTTACAAGCTATAGCTTATAGGCCTAGACGGGGCCTAGACATGGTACTGGGATAGACACTAGGCGAAAGGGCCTTAGAGCCCCCTATATGAAAACGATAAAAACAAAGTGAAAAGGAAAAAGGACAAACAAAATTCACCACCACTGTGAAGAGGCAAGATGATCGTGTTATTACCCCCCTTGCCTTGCTACGGCATCTGGTCTTAGAATAGACCCTGCCATGCCTAGTGCTAAACATGTAAAACTAAAGTAACAATAGACTAAAGCAGTGGCAGTGCTAGCCTAGGCTAACCTATGTCAATAAATCTCATGGAACATGAACTAAATACTACAAAGAAATAGCAGGGCGTACGTGCGGTGAATATCATAATCGCAAGTTAGATGTACAATGATGTATGTACTATGTCGGGACCTATAATTATAAGGAAACCGCGATCTTGAATAGGCCCTATGAATTAATTATGATAAGCACTCCCACTCCAGACCAACATGTTGTGCATCTGTTTGAATCAAACAGTATCCACCTCGTACAATTCAGCCTCACTGCCTCAATAGTTATACTCCCTTGCAAAATTGTAATCACTTATCATTTATGCATTCCTCCTTGCTTCATATCGGGATCGGCATGGGCCTTCGCTCGCCTAGGCAGCAGGCTAGCCTCCGCTAAGGCTCAGCGTCAGGGACAAGACCTTTTACAGGAGTATCCTCGTTAGGAAATTAAGTCCAGACCATTAGTCTAGACTAGGCTAAAATTTAATCCCAATTTGACGAAGGCAACAATCGCTTTTTGTTTACTCTTCAAGCATGTCAAGAGTGGCAACTGAGAGTGTGATGATGATGTTATGAATCGCATGATGGATTCAAACCCCGATTCAAACGCGTGAAGGTGCGGTGTATCCATGGTATTACTTCCATGACATGTACATCAAAATTAATCCTGTTTGGTTTATACTTGTTCGGGCACTGCCAGGTCAGTCCCTGAAAGTCTGTTCCAAGAAGTTTTTGTCCCCATTTTTTTTGGCCGGGCATCTACATCGACCATGCCAGACCAGGCCAAACTCCTTGCCAACTGCTATATACGCAGCGTCATTATTATATCATGAGAGACGTCCCTACGGCGCATGATTTTTGCCTCAAAATCTGAGGCAAAAGTGCTCCCCGGTTTTGGTCGTATATTTTCTCAGCCCCCGTGAGCAGGCCGTCAAGAATTGTGGGTAATAAGGGCGCCGCGACCGGAGGGACTCAGGACTCATCTACTCCACGGTTAACCACGACGCCATTTTGAGAGTGGGGTGAAATTTCATGAAATGAGGCGCTATACACTTGTTCTCTGTTTAGGCATTTTTGAACGTTTTTTTAGGAGAAAATCATTACGAATGCAAATCGCGCATCATAAAAACCCCCATATATCCGCACATGTAATATAAAATGCAATCCTACGCCCAAAAATTCTAAAAAACAAAATTGGCCGGAAAATACCGCGAGCGCTGAGAGCCGGTGTAACCACGTACTACTCCACACGGGGATACAGCCGCTGTGTGTACACTATCCGTCTATGGCATGTGCCAAAACACGGAATCTGGCCGGGCGAGTGTACTCGAGTGGTAGGTAATCCATGTCTACTCGGTGTAGCTATGTGGTAACTACCATGAGTTGGCCGTGTATTGTGTGTATAAACTAAAACAACACGGCAACAATTTCCGTGTATTGTGTGTATAAACAAACACACGGCCAATTTCTTCATTGTATTAACCACGCAGCTACCACCGATTAGACATGGATTATCTACCCACTCGACGTACCCTCTCCGGTCAGGATTCCGTGTATTTTGCCGCATAGACGATAGTTGGGGGGGGGGGGGGGTACACACAGCGGCTTTCTCCCCCGTCGTGGAGTAGTTACGTGTTTACACCGGCTCTCAGCGGCGCGCGCGGTATTTCTCATGGCCAATTTTGTTTTTTAGATATTTTTGGCATATATTTGCATTTGTTTATTATTTTTCAGAAATATGGGGGGTTTTTGATAACGCCCGATTTGAAATTCGTAATGATTTTCCTAAAAAACGTTCAAAAAATGCTAAACGAAGAACACGTGTATAGCGCCTCATTTCATGAAATTTTCATCCACTCTCAAATGGCGTCGTGGTAACCTCGGGGTAGCTACTTGGTATCTGCGTGTCTACTCCGGTACTGTCCACACCAAATGCATCTTCTCTTCACCTAGCGGGCAACTACGGGGTAGCCATTGGGGTAGGTACAGCATAGTAGCCACATCAATGTGGATACCCTAATAACCGGTACTTTGTAAGCCCTATCTGGCAGCTACTGCCTCGCATTAGCCCAGTGTGTAGCTGGCAAGTAGCTGTCGAGGTAACAATGTGTAGCTGCCGTATAGGCTACCACGTGAGTCAGAAAATGGCCTTGAATCTATCTGTGGCAACACGGTGTGGTTTTAAGACTTAGAGGGACATCTATATTCATTTGAATCGTTCCCTCCGATGTACCATTTCTAAATGCCAGCCCACCTGGGTGCTCTCGGAGGTATCGTACTCTATTTTGTCCAACCTAAGGAGGTAGATCGGATGACAAAATTACAAATTTTTTAAAAATAATTTCTAATACGTTAAACCGTGGTTTCGCTTACGCCTTAAAAAAAGTGTAACTAAGACAATGATAATCGAACATACAAAAAATTACCGTTAGGCACAGCGCACATTTAGGTGCATAGACGTAAATCATCCCGGGGGAATGGGGATATATCCCCCCATATTTTGATGAGGGAGGATGGTCCAATACGAGCAATCCCCCCCAATGTTGACGCTTGTTCATGTGTTTTTTCACCAAATAAGTTTAAAAAATGGCAAATTTCCCCCGCGCTTCGCGCGGGTGCATCATTGGTTCTAATTACAAATACCTTAACGATATTAGCTTCTAAATGGCAATTTTTCCAGCATTTTTTTTTTTTTCCGGTTTTTTTCCCCTAGGGGTGCTCTCTTCTCCTCGCACTTTTCTATTAATGGATCTTTTCACATTTCACCAAATCCCATTTCATCATAAATTTTCATCAACACCACCCCCAATGTCAAAAAGACATTTACGCCACTGTTTAGGGGTACAAGCAGCGCGTTATTGTCGTGAATGCTGTGTAATTATTTAGTAAATAATTATAAAATAAAGTGCTAGAGAGTAACATCATATTTTGTGGAATTTTTAATTAAAGGTTCCATAAATTAATTAGACAAATTACCATTTTTTATTATCAGGGTGTAAAACTGTGCTGCTCGAACTTAGGTTTCTGCATCATACTGATTCAACATAATAAACCGTCCATAATAACTAACTTAAATTTCCGCTCTTTGACTCATTTTACTTTTTTACTACGTTTTTCATTATAATTCCATCATGCAAAACCTGGCACAACATCATCACGGCATGTTTTTCGATCAAGTATTGTGCAAAGTCCGACATTTTGAAGTTTTCAGAATATAACATTTTGGTTGGCCTATGGCTTGCTCTTTTCATTTACACCTCGCTTGTAAAAAAAGCGTGTAAAATGGCTGAGATAGCGTGCCCCGAAGACGGCCAACACCCACCAACCCAAAAGTTGCAGTTTTTGGATTTCTCAATGGTCACTGTGTGGTACAACGCAATAAGCGTGTGTATTGATTTTAACACAAAGATGTTTTCTCTGACCGCACTGAGCGAAAAGCCTACTTTGCCCTATTGATTGGCGGGTCCCATTTTCGTGTCCTTACTTTGGTTTGGGGTTTTGCGCCTTTCAGGCGTTTTATCTCAGCCATTTCTGCACGCTTTTGTTACAAGCCATGTATTAAAATGAATTTACAAAATCAACAAAACTCAGATTTTAATTAAATAAAAATTTGGAAAACTTTCAAAATGGTAGGACTTTTGCAAAATACTGATCGAAAACATGCCGAGATACTCTTTTGTGCCAGGTGTACATGTATAATGCATATATTCAACAAGTGTTTTGATATTCAAAAAACAACATATCTTTGAGTAGTATAAACAGTGACCTGTACAAATTGAAAAAAATACGTTGTAAAAATTAATTCAAGTTCAAATCTACCATTTTCAGACGCTTTACAAGGTTTTGAAGGACTTCTTTTTTTCAACCTTGGGAAAACCGCAGCCGGGGCACAATGCGAGTCCGTCAATTTCATTTCACCGCCCAATACAAAAAACTTCTGACTGTTATTTATTGTTACGGAATGGATTGAAATTAATGAAAGAAAAGCTGGCGCATGAATTCAAACTAAAATACATTAAACTATTTCTACTGTTTACTATAAATGCAAAGTTAACA